>JAWPHD010007311.1:0-130793 GCA_037043455.1 Cyrtodaria siliqua
AGTTTACATGTAATGTAGTAAACATAACGGCCAATTATATATTTACATGTAATGTAGTTAACATAATGCCCAATTATATATTTACATGTAATGTAGTTAACATAACGCCCAATTATATATTTACATGTAATGTAGTAAACATAACGGCCAGTTATATATTTACATGTAATGTAGTAAACATAACGGCCAATTATATATTTACATGTAATGTAGTTAACATAATGGCCAATTACATATTTACATGTAATGTAGTTAACATAACGGCCAATTACATATTTACATGTAATGTAGTTAACATAGCTGCCAATTACATATTTACATGTAATGTAGTTAACATAACGGCCAATTACATATTTACATGTAATGTAGTAAACATAACGGCCAATTACATATTTACATGTAATGTAGTTAACATAACGGCCAATTACATATTTACATGTAATGTAGTTAACATAACAGCCAATTACATATTTACATGTAATGTAGTTAACATAACGGCCAATTATAGATTTACATGTAATGTAGTTAACATAACAGCCAATTACATATTTACATGTAATGCAGTTAACATAACAGCCAATTATATATTTACATGTAATGTAGTTAACATAACAGCCAGTTATAGATCTACATGTAAGTCAATTACATCAGAAACATCGAACATTTATAAGTCCGAGAAGAGTGAAATGTTGAAAGGCCACCTTTTTCTGATATTTAGTTTTTTTCGCTTAATTTTTATAAAAAATATCCTAAGTCTGCAAACTTTCATCGAAAACTTCTAAGTCCGAGAAACATCGGAAAATGTTTAAGTCCGAGAAGAGTGAAATGTTGAAAGGCCGAAAGGCCACCTTTTTCTGATATTTAGTTTTTTTCGCTTAATTTTCATAAAAAAATGTTTACGTCCGCAAACTTTCATCGAAAACTTCTAAAAAAAAAGTCCGAGAAGTGTTGAAAAAATCAGTCAGAAAAATGTCAAGTCCATTTAAGTGCATTGAAAAGGCTAGCAAAAAAGTTGGTCTGAGAAGTGTTAAAACCAGTGTCTAAGTCAGAGAACATTGACATTTAGCTCTAAGTTCAAGAAGCAATGAAAAATGTCCAAGTCCGATGTCTGTGTGAAAGGTTGAAATGCCTTTCAAAATGTGATCTTGTCCATAGATACTTGATCCACAATGCTGTCCACTCAGCTATGATGGATCACCAATTATGGTGCATTTAATTCAAATGTTTATAGTAAGAAATCCACAAGATGGATCACCAATTATGGTGCATTTAATTCAAATGTTTATAGTAAGAAATCCACAAGATGTGCACAATAGTGGACTAGGAAAAATATTTTAAATTTGGGGTATGATTCGATTCACTGGAGTGCCTTTTAAATGTGAATCCATTTTTAAAAGACAAGCTAAAAGTCTGTCGATTCTAGATTGACAGCAGCAACAGGTGTGCACACCAGATGTCGTGCTTGTCGATTCTAGATTGACAGCAGCAACAGGTGTGCACACCAGATGTCGTGCGTTCAATCAAGGCCTGGTAATACTGAATACTTTATAAAAATGATAGTAGCTCCTTTGCTTCAAATGCTCTGCATATAAAGAGTATTTCCAGTTGTTGTTTTTTGTTTGTATGGTGTTTTACGTCATTTTCAACACGTAAGGTTATTTATGACGGTCAATTTTTTTGTGATGGAGGCAGACCACCCACTTTTCCTGGGTAGAACCAGTACTGTACACCTCCCGCCATCAGTAAGAATCGACACTTCCTCACTTATAAGTCGAGTTCCCAGTAGGATTCGAACCCGCAGCGGTGAGAGAGAGAATTTCTAGGACTGGTCAGCCCAGTTTTGGTATAATGTGACTGGATAGGGCTTCATGTAATTTTCTACGGTATGGAGTTCCAATGTTACAGCACTATAAAGCTCACGACTAGAAGTAAGACACCGTCCTGATCTGATAACATCATTATGTTATTTAGAGACGCACAAGAGAGCAGGGTCAAATCACGCGTACCATTTTACATTCAAATGTTTTTAATGGTTCTTAACGGAGGATAGACTACACTTCTTTACGTAAAATAAGTCCCGTGAAGTGGCAAAGGAAGGGTATCTTTCGCAAGATATTTATAATAACCCGTAGAACTATCACTACATGATGAATACCATTTACTGTTTTAATTTCTATATAACATGTATCTTGAATGCAATGCCTATGTACACATACATGTATAGATGCAGTCTTCGATTTAAATTTTCAAAGTCATTAGCCTAAATTCTTATATACTCACTGAAGACGAGAATTTTTATTTAGCCCGACTACATACATTTCCGAATTTTCACTTGTCTGAATGACAGTTTACTAGCCTCGGGCTTTGGGCTAGTGGGTTAATTTGAATTGAATTGAATGTTGTTTAACGGCTCATCAACACAGTATAGGTTATTTAGAGCCGCCCCAGAG
The DNA here is from genome assembly GCA_037043455.1 of Cyrtodaria siliqua. Classification (NCBI taxonomy): domain Eukaryota; kingdom Metazoa; phylum Mollusca; class Bivalvia; order Adapedonta; family Hiatellidae; genus Cyrtodaria; species Cyrtodaria siliqua. The sequence continues at coordinate 2,451 of JAWPHD010007311.1, forward strand.
AGAGGGGAAGGATACATAGAAATCCGAGAACCTGCCCTACTCTTATTAATGAATAGATTCCTACGGTTCTTTACATGCTCGGAGGATAGACCGATACACGGGACCGCCCGGTTTACGTCCCCATCCGACGGACGAGGCTAAGGGAAGCCAAGGGTTAATTTGAAGACTATAGATGTAAGAAGTTTTAATTCATTCTGTCAACTCATACACAAAACAATTAGTGGGGGCACAACTAAGTCATACTGAGTTCCAGAAAACATGTTAAAGTTCAATGAATTGTGCAATGCAGTGTCTGAGAAACAAGCTTTTATGAAATGCAAGTGTGAAAATATTGAACGACACAACAAAGTGTAACCTATACGGCCCCCATCCCCCATAAACAGACATGTCAATATCACGGGATCCTGGGCAACAGGTGGGATAATTCGATACTGACTGAACATGCCATTACAACTCATTTTCACAATAATAAACATATACACTATATACTAGTAATTAAAAAGAACTACAAACAAATAATCCACTGAACATGATTTTATTTGTATCCATTATTAATGTTAATATAAGCTACATGTGTTACTATATTATTTTTCTGAAACAGCATGTATCATAAAGGGACAAAAGGCAATCTTGATTTTTAAACATGTACATGCAGTGGTATGTGTCGTCTACACTTTTGGAATATATATGAAAATCATGGTTTAAAATATTTTTTTGAGAACTACTAATCTAGTCCAGTATTTGAAACACTAATATTAATTGAATTGAATTGGGTTTTAAGGCGCACCAACACGTTAAAACCTTTAAGGTTATGATGCCTAACAGGAATGAACATGCCAGGCTCATCCTCCATTTACATCAAGATAAAATATGGAGAATGGGCCTAGAACCTTCTTAACTGCAGAGTTGCTGCAAATTCTATAGTAGACACTCCATTTTGATGGAGCCACATTACCATATGCGGTGACCGTGTCACGAGTCCTACTCCGCTGCATGTGACACTGTGTTTGTGAGATTGCAGTGGTTGTATTCTTAAAGAATAAAAATATTTATATAGTCCAGTTTCCTCATATTAAATTAATATTCTTGATTTACTACTGAGCATGCTACAGCTTTAAAGTGGAGATTTTATTGCATAACAATATTTCTTACAAATGGCAGGAGGTATACAGTACTGGTTCTAAATGGCGGGAGGTATACAGTACTGGTTCTAAATGGCAGGAGGTATACAGTACTGATTTTACCCAGGAATAATGGGGCGGTCTGCCAGTTTACGCGAAAACATTTTCAAGTCCACATGACATTCGGTTAAAAGTCAAGATAAAACGCCATAAAATGCTTGGTCAATTGTACACAGACAAGGCCATCCTTAAAAAAAGGTTGATTTACTATGCTATTTTATGTACATTTTGTTTTTTAGGATCGCGCCGCAAAGCACATCAAAAACCATACTGGGTCCCACAAAATAAACCATCCAAAAATAGGCGTGCATTCACAGTGTTATTTAGCAGCTTGCATTTACGAATAAACGTTCGTTCTCTTTTAATTTTACTGTAAAGTGTTCTGATGACATATAGACTGACTTGTTATTAATGAACTAAAGGCAGAAAAAGATTATACATGTGCAATAATTCATAGAAAAATAGGAATATGAAAAGGAAATCAAATGTTAGAAACTTAATATTGAAAGTGATCTTTCTTCTTCAGTTCAATGCGACAAATTCGTGTGACCTCTCATGTCAGTACGAAAGCAGAAATGCATATTTAAATCGTCCAAAAAATGTGTAAATTCAAACTGACCAATTTTAATCAAGGAAACACTTATCAACAAATATGGCTTGAATTGAATGATGTTTAACGGCTCATCAACACAGTATAGGTTATTTAGAGCCGCCCCAGAGAGAGGGGAAGGATACATAGGAATCCGGGAACCTGCCCTAAACACGGCTTTAAATTACAAGCAATAAAACGTTATTTATTTTATGTTTTAGATTATAAAAATGGCCTGACACTTGGGCTGACTAAGGGGTATTTTCCGCCATGTCCGATGGACAGAAGTTTTTTGCTGAGACTGGGCTGTCGCTACCAAAAGCCTTAATTATTTATTTTTAAAATAGACTCATAAACGGCCTAACATGTGCTAAAATGACACAAAACCCACATTTCCAACAATCCACTGAATAACGAAAAATATTTAATGATTGCACTATGTTCCTTTAAGATATATTTTTTTTACTTTAATATAATATGAATTTATGTTCAATATATTATGCTTTAATTATGGACTTTAAATCTGCTTTCATATCATTAAATACAATTTAATAATACATTACAAGAATGCAAAAACAATTTCCTTTAAACTATTCCCATTTTGATTTGCAAATATAAAAGTTACATACTGTACATGTAGAACAAGAAGCACCGCCCGTCTGTGCAGACACTCAACTTTCGAGGCCTTGTCTATTTATTGGGAAACTCAGATGAAAGGCATAATTCTACTTAATTGCTGAACAGAATTATGGGACTTGTATCTGAGTTCTTCAAATGAAAATGTGGTGTCATTGATTTTTTTCAGGGGATTTTAGGATATAATGAAAACATTTAATTTAAAAGACTAAGTTGACAAGCTTATTCATAATTTTTCATTGCAGAGATGTTGAGATTTTATCTTATTTTCAGTAGGTGATCAAATTTGTGTTACTTGGTTTTTATCCTTAGGTTCTATAGTAAAATAAAAATATTTGACCAAGTAAAAAGATGATAATTTTCAAGGTTTTGATTTTGAAAGATATGTATGTTGAATCAGTTTGCATGAATGTGCATGAAATATGCAGGGTTTTAAAAGAATCACATTGTAGATACCTTAATTTTAAAAGTAAACTTGGTTGAACATCAAGGATAAAGACCGAGTTTATCACCTACCAGACCTACCTAATTACCTACCAGAATGAATTAGGTAGATCTTATTTCTGGTCACTGATTGGTCAGTTTTATTGATGATGCTCTATCAAAATTATGAATAAACAAAACTTTTACCAATTGTGTGTACATGTATGTATAAAAGGGGCCATAATTTTGTTAAAATAAAAGCAAGAGGTCTAGATCCTGGCTCTATGATGTTGTCTAATGATGCCTAATACAGAGTACGTGTTTAAAAAATTATATAAAATAGTTTTCGAGATAAAAGCTTACATACAAAACTTTAACCAAATTGTCCAAGTATAAACTCATAAAAGGGGCCATAACATTAAAATAAAAGCATGAGTTATAGAACCTGTCTCTATGATGTCGTTAGTTAGACGACATCATATACATGTATAAAGTTTCAATCCATTATGTAAAGTAGTTTCGGAGATGCAAGCTTACATACAAAACTTTAACCGACGCAGACGACGATTATGACAAAGTGATGACAATTATAGCTTTCTTTTTCAAAGAAAAAGTCAACAAACAACATCGTCACATCATGAACTTGGGGAGTGTTAAAAAGCACCAAGATTGCGGTGTGTCCTTTTAACTTACATCATGTACATGTAAGATTTATAAAATACAACTAAATAAAACAGAAAAACATATCCGTAATTTTGTCTCCTAAATCATATTAAAAGGCCAAATCTCACTCCTAGATATCACAAAGGTGGTTTTAAAACGTGTCTAAGCTTTCATTTATATTAAAACTGACCAAGTTTGGTTGAGATACTAATGGAAGTGCTAGATTGATGCCGACAAAAAAAATCTTACCATGATGCAAGCCCGAATTACCAATTTTCCTACAATTTATTTATAGAATTTATGAAATATAACTATACACAAATCTGGTTCAAAATAGTCAGTTATAAGTAAACAGAATGAATGCAACAGATAGAAGTTAATTGGTCGGTTTGTTTTTTGTTTCTTTCACTCCGACGGAGGTGTGTTTTTCCTCTTGAATACTTTGAATCAACTTATTCGTAAAGAAATATATTTGCCTCCAAAGTTACCATAGTTAATAAACTTGGTAATAACATGGTCCATAAAGTCCAATCCGTAAAACTGCCACGAGCCCGATAATTGTAAGAATGGTTTCGTTTCAGAATTAAGCATCCATTTTCATTGCTGCAGTAGAACTCAGGATCCTCATCACTCTAATACTCTACATCTAGAACAATGAATTTCAATCACTTTTTCTTTGTTATATTGCAGTTTTAACTAATCCATTATGGTTTCTATGTGAAGAATCTCCTTCCAATTCAGGCCTCAATTTACTGGGTGATTTGAGCAAAGTAGTCATCTATCAACTCTATCAACTGACTTTGCCTTCACCGCACTTCAAAGCAAATGTTCAAGTCGCCGTTATTTCCAGGGTTCCAGTTATCCATAATAATATCTGAATTATAAGTAGCTGGCATGTGAATGCATATATGAGTGTACATGCCGATTAAAATTTAGACCATACATATTATATAATAACTCCAATATTTGTCTCAGCCATTTCAGAACTGAGACTTTTTTGTTTGACTTTCTTGCTTATTTGGCTGGTCAACTTTGAACCGTATGTTTGAACACTTTGAATGCTATTAGACTGCTTTTATGCATAATGCTTGGTTCCTTTTTTAAATAAAAACTTTAACTCTGCTGAAGTGCTTACAGCCTCAGGCAGTGTTATTTTATTAAGTGTTTGATTCCTGGACCAGTTCCGCCTGCATGCTTCAGAAGTAAATCTGCGTTGAGGCTACCCTCTGTCTTCTCTAATAACTTGACAAGTCCAGACAGAACAACAATCATACGATAATGCCTTTGTCTCTGAAAGAGATGAAAGAAATATTTAAAGAAAATGTAGTGCCACAGCCAAACAAGCTCTGTTACTGAGAGTTCTGAAAAACCTGGAAAAAGGTGAAAGAATTATCAAAATCGGATGATAAACAAAAAAGATTGACCATTTAAAGGTTAACTAAAGCGAATATGGGAGCCGCCATTTTTAGAACTATGACGTCATAGTTCCATATTACCATATATGGAATATTGATAAATATCATTTAAAATGAAGAAAATCACTGCAAATGAATGATTTTTTTTACTGGTCATATAAAGCAGTATTGCCATTAAGGCCTAAAAAGTTAGAGTAGGTAGGTAGGAAAAAGTTTGTTTTTTAGATATTTTTTTTATATTTATTGTTCGCATATATTATGCCATTTTTGTACTAAGGCAACTTTTTGATAACCTTTGCAATCCAGATTAGATGCTTAACAACTCTGGCTAATAAAATTATCATTTGAATAAAAAAAATAAAAAATCCGCTAAAAATATTTAGGGTCGGCGGTGATAAAGTAGGGTCGGTCGGGAAACCGGAAACTACCAAACGGTAAGTTGTTTTTTAAAGAGTTTTATTTAAACTACCGTGTATTTTAGTGTGTGTTTTTTGTTTCGTATTTGTTCTTTTCGTGTGTGTGTACCCCTGATGAAGGCGTAAGCCGACAGCGCTTGAGTTTTTATAAACTGTAGCAATTTATACAGTTTTACCCTCATCCAACCAGAGATGTTATTTTATTAGTATCACATTTGGCTCCAGATTGTCTATTCAAAGTAACCAGTCCCTGCAACACTACCAAACGGTAAGTTGTTTTTTAAAGAGTTTTATTTAAACTACCGTGTATTTTAGTGTGTGTTTTTTGTTTCGTATTTGTTCTTTTCGTGTTTGTGTACCCCTGATGAAGGCGTAAGCCGACAGCGCTTGGGTTTTTATAAACTGTAGCAATTTATAAATGTGTTCCCCCCCCCCCCCCACCCAATTAATTTATTCCAATATTCCCGTATCCTCACTCAGACCTGCACCGAGAGGGAGGGGAAGTTCCAACAGCTCTTGTTGAGGTCACCTCACTCAGACCCACACCGAGAGGGAGGGGAAGTTCCAACAGCTCTTGTTGAGATCACCTCAGTCAGACCCGCACCGAGAGGGAGGGGAAGTTCCAACAGCTCTTGTTGAGGTCACCTCACTCAGACCCACACCGAGAGGGAGGGGAAGTTCCAACAGCTCTTGTTGAGATCACCTCAGTCAGACCCGCACCGAGAGGGAGGGGAAGTTCCAACAGCTCTTATTGAAGTCACCTCACTCCGACCCGCATCACCTCACTCAGACCCGCACCGAGACGGAGGGGAAGACACAATTTGGCAGGAAGCCTCAGAAGGATGTCTAGTTGTGCAGAGCGCGGTATATCAATGAACTCTTAGACAAGTTCGAAAAACAGCTAGATCTTGTTAGTAACGACAGAGTTATAGCCCTTGATTTGTTGAAAATGCTATATTGTATGTTCCTTTGTTAAATCTGTAGTTACTTCATTTTTATCTCAGGCCTTGAATTCACCAACCATTCTTGAGAATATTCTTAGACTTGATCTCAAGTATGATTCCTATATAAGTTTACAGAATAAACGTTCATAACAAGCTGCTATGTAAAAATATGATGCACACTAATAAGTAGCAACTTCTTACGATTGTTTATCTTTGTTTGAAGGTCATGGTAATATTTGTGAACGAAATTTCAATACTTAGGCTCAAGTCTAAGAATAGTTTGAAGAATGGTGGGTGAATTCCAGGCCTCTGATCTTTACCATATTTGTTTAGAATGTTAATATACACCCCCACCCAACCCCCACCCCCAACATTTTTATAAAATTTCATATATAGAAGAAAGTTGGACAAATTAAAAAATACCCATGCCAGACTACACAGTAGACTTATTGCCCATGATTACCAGGTGAGCGATCTAAGGCCATCCTATCCTTGTTGTTTTTGCAATGTTTTAAAAGAAGTACTGCTGGGAATTTTATGTCGACAACCCTTGATACAAGAGCCGTTTTAGCCAGTAGAGCGTCCAGAGGCCCTCTTGGACCTCTTGTTTTTAATAGAATGGCATTTTGTTTTTAAACAAATGCACTTAAATGTCATCTCAGCAAACTCCATTGTTTTTAGTTCCTAAAATGTTTACAAACTTTCATTTAAGCATGTGTGTGTGTGTAGTTCTGAGGTTTATAGTCCCTCCACCAACAAACACGACAAGGTGAAGGTAGCCCTGCCGCGATGGGCACACTAGAGTCTGGACTGTTCTAGATGAGTGTGTTGGTTGATCTGGTGCTGCTGTGGTGCTGTGTAGTCGTCTCTGTTGATCGTATGTTGGTAGTTGTCGCTTTCGCTCTGTAGTTTTCGCTGCGGCGGTGAAGTAGGGGGCCCGGACGACGTCTAGGTGGTGTTGGCTATCACATTATGAATTCCAGTGAGTACTGGTCATATTTGACACTTTCTTATGGGGTGCCATTTTACTATTTATTCACTATTTAAAGATATCTGTCACTAAATTATGGATATCCATAATTGAATTAAGGATATCCTATATTCGAAATTTATGGATATCTATAATTCATTTATGGATATCTTTAAATCACTTCAAATAATTTTAATTATTCACTATTTAAGGTCTCACTACACACTTAGCTCCCTTGCATGTGACTGCATGTGACTATAGGATGATTCTTACGACACTGTTAGCCACCAAATGCCACAAATTAAAACGCTGTATTTTATCTTTTAAATATCACTTTGTTCTTCATCGAACTTTTAACATACACAACACTTTCATCTTTATTTCACCTTCACCGTATTTTTACTATTCATGGGCAATAAGTCTACCGTGTAGTCTGGCATGGGTATTTTTTAATTTGTCCCACTTTCTTCTATATATGAAATTTTATAAAAATGTTGGGGGTGGGGGTTGGGTGGGGTGTATATTAACATTCTAAACAAATATGGTAAAGATCAGAGGCCTGGAATTCACCCACCATTCTTCAAACTATTCTTAGACTTGAGCCTAAGTATTGAAATTTCGTTCACAAATATTACCATGACCTTCAAACAAAGATAAACAATCGTAAGAAGTTGCTACTTATTAGTGTGCATCATATTTTTACATAGCAGCTTGTTATGAACGTTTATTCTGTAAACTTATATAGGAATCATACATGAGATCAAGTCTAAGAATATTCTCAAGAATGGTTGGTGAATTCAAGGCCTGAGATAAAAATGAAGTAACTCCAGATTTAACAAAGGAACATACAATATAGCATTTTCAACAAATCAAGGGCTATAACTCTGTCGTTACTAACAAGATCTAGCTGTTTTTCGAACTTGTCTAAGAGTTCATTGATATTAAAATATTTAAATCCAATGAAAAAGGCAAATGAATGTAAAATCTTAAAATGAACATACAATAAATGTATACATACATTTTACACTTGATATATTTATTTTAGAATTTACAGTACGACTTAATTTTCTTTAAATGATATTTATCATGGTAAAATAAGAACTAAGACCTTATTTGTTTCAAGATCATGAAACAATGACGGTACTAATAGTAACCGGCTGTTTACATATTAATGATAATTTAGAAAAATAATAGGTCAAGAGAATGACATTCACCTTAAAGGGCTGACTTGGTCGTACATTCAGAGGCAGTCTCCCTTCAACATCAACCCATTAACCCGTCGCTTTAGCAGATTTCAATGATTATTATGGGAGCTGATTTCTCGAGCCACACGATGTGTTAACCAACACCAGCTGGTCAATTCTATGGTCAGTCAATAGGAATTTCACCCTTATATCTGGATACATGAATATAACTTGAGAATCACTTGGTTTCAATAGAGAAAAACATTATAAAAAACAAGAAATGTGACAGTAAGTGACAAATGCCCCCCGAAGTGACCTGTAAGTGTGACCTTAACCTTGGAGCAATATGAAACCAACAGATATATTTAAAAAAAAGAAAGAAAAAAAAAATCAAACAAACAATAAAAATCAAATCAAATAAAATTTAATAAAATAAGAAAAAGAAAAAAAAATTAAAAACAATTTGTAAAACAAAAAGAAGAAAAATTTAAAAAAGAAAAAAAAATTAAAAAAAAAAAAAAAATAAAAAAAAAAAAAAGAATTTAAAAAATTTAATTATTTTTTTTCCGCGACACGTTCCCTTGTTGTGGTGAGCAATTGTGCGAAGTTAATTGAAAATCCGTTGATTATTGTCCGAGTTATGAAGCAGAGACAATTGTATAGACGAACGTATTTTGACCTTTGATCTCCAAGTGTGACCTTGACCTTGAAGCCACAGACCTGGATTTTGTGCGCGACACGTTGCCTTGTGGTGAGCAATTGTGCGAAGTTATTTCAAAATCCGTTGATTATTGTCCGAGTTATGAAGCGGAGACGATTGTATAGATGAACGGACAGACAGTGCGATTACTATATGCCACCCTTCGGGGGGCATAAAAACGTATATTAATCAGACAAATAACAAGAGGTCAATGACCTTGAAGCTCTACTGACTGATTTTGATTTGAGGAAGTAGTCGCTACAGACTTGTTTTTGAAAATCTATTTTTAACCGTGGTGGCCATCACGAATTTCAGGCCGACCTGAAATTTTGCTAGGATCAATTAGACATTAAAAGGCAACATTCCTGTGAAGTTTCATGAAAATCCGTCAAGTAGTTTCAGAGGAGTAGTCGCTACAAGTTTTCATTATATAACTCTATGTAAACAAAGATGGCCGCTGGTAGCCATGTTTAACGTCAAATCAAAACGATTTTCGACAAGGACCAACATCATGTCATACTGATCATTTTAGAAAAAGTCCCATATCAATATCTCTTATAGTTTTCAAGAAGTAGGCGCTACAAACTTATTTATTTTAAATCTATTTTTAGCTGTGGCGGCCATCTTGAATTTTCGGCCGACCTGAACTTTTTCTAGGATCAACTAGACATCAAGAGCAACATTCCTGTGAAGTATCATGAACATCCGTCAAGTAGTTTCAGAGGAGTAGTCGGTCGCTACAAGTTTTTACTATATAACTCTATGTAACCAAAGATGGCCACTGGCAGCCATGTTTAACGTCGAATCAAAATAATTTTCGACAAGGATCAACATCATGTCATGCTGATCATTTTAGAAAAAGTCCCATATCAATATCGCTTATAGTTTTCAAGAAGAAGTCGCTCCAAACTTATTTTTTAAAAATCTATTTTTAGCTGTGACGGCCATCTTGAATTTCTGGCAGATCTGAAATTTTGCTAGGATCAATTAAACATCAAGAGCAACATTCCTGTAAAGTTTCATGAACATCCGTCAAGTAGTTTCAGAGGAGTAGTCGCTACAAGTTTTTACTATATAACTCTATGTGAACAAAGATGGCCGCTTGCAGCCATGTTTAACGTTGAATCAAAACGATTTTTGATAAGGATCAACATCATGTCATGCTGATCATTTTAGAAAAAGTCCCATATCAATATCACTTACAGTTTTCAAGAAGTAGTCGCTACAAACTTGTATTTTAAAACTCTTTTTTTTAGCTTTGGCGGCCATCTTGGATTTCACATCAACATGAATTTTTGCTAGGATCAACTAGACTTTATGGGCAACATTTCTGTAAAGTTTCATGAATATCCATGCAGTAGTTTCAGAGGAGTTGTCGCTACAAATAAAAGTTTACGCACAGACGGACGGACAGACGGACGGACAGACGGACGCCGCACCACGGCATAAGCTCTGCTGAGCTCTGATCAGTCGAGCTAAAAACCTGGAGGTAAATATTTTGTTTATATAAACAAATATTAATGAAATTGGTAAATAAACATGAAACAGTCATATTCCGTTACAATGACTTTTAATAAATTAATAAAACAATACTAAGCAAATCCTTAGATTGCTAGATATATATTAGTATGATTATAAATACTATTACAAAACTTATAATAAACTTATAATAACCACTTTGACATGTATTTGAACCAACTAGATTGCGCTCAAATGATCTAGTGAAAACATTTTATCTGATTATGTCCATATTATTCCAGCCAATAGAGTAATATGGGTCCTCTTGTTGTACGCATTAATCTGTCTATAAACCATTAGAAACACTGTTTGGTCATCTGTCCTGATACATCCGGGGCATTCATGGTCAGTTTCTTTAAATTATGTATTTTAGCTCTCTGAATAACAGTTTAAGTGTTTTGTATTCATATTTCTATATTTATTAATAAAGATATTTTCATTCCATGAACATTTAAATGCTATTTATGTACTCTACACATGTTGTTTTTTTAAAGCTCACATGACATCCATCAGTGTATTGTGATCACTTTGCCAGTTATCTGAAAATAACCATATTAAAGCTCAAAGTACAGAAAATGTACGTACATGCTGTACGGTACTGTACATGTACCTCCATTTTAGCTCTACTGGCTAATAAATACAAAGAGCTATCTTTATGAACGGTAGCTAGGCAACACCCGTCTATCATGTGTAGATGTAAATAATAACTTTTATCAATGCGAACAGTATTTAAATTAATGATCACTTTTATTTGAAAGTAATGGCCACTATTTGCAAGAGGTGTTGCTCAGTAATGACCATTATTATCAGTCTAGTAATGGCCATTATTTTAACTATTTCAAGGTCATTATTTTGTACTGACCCATTTAAAACATCCCAAAATGTTAATGGGACCATTAGTTATGGCACTTTCCCATTAATTGTGTAGTTTTTAATGGGTGCAAATAATGGCCATCATTTTCCCTCTGTTCATTTCATTGGCATTAGTTTATATGAGGCTGGTGCCATTATTTAAAGTAATGGGCATTAACATGTAAGATGCCATTAATATTACAATATTAAAAGTGTCATAATAATGGGGTCCTTAATATTCAGTAATGACAATTATTTAAAGTAATGGGCATTACATTGTTGGATGCCATTAATATTACAGCCACTAAAAGTGCCATAAATAATGGGGCCACTTATACGAAATATATAGTAACAACTTCCATTAAAAACTACATTATTAATGGGAATTTTAATGGCACTGTGGTCATGGGTAAGTAATGGCCATTTAATGGGCATCATTTTCAGTAGTGAAGAAGAAGAAGAAAAAGAAGAAGAAGAAAAAAAAGAAGAAGAATCTGTGATGTTTTTGGTAATGAACATATAGAGAACATTGTCTCGGACAAATGTCGATAATTTCGTAAGTTTAATTTGTTTTTAATAAAAAATGGGCTAACTCCTTGTGTACTGAACTTTTCAAAAACATCTTTGTTTGGACTATTGTTGGGGGTCTATCTAATTATTCTTAAAACATCATTGTTTCCTGATATGCTATCTAGACAATCAGCATCAACATCAGCAGGTTTCTTTTGTTCAGTATAAATACCTTGTAGCATTTAGACCCTTTTGAGGGGCATAAAGCAGATAAAATAATGACATTTTGAAGATAGCAAACAGCAAAAGTACACAAACACTACCGACACATGTCACAAGCACCATAGTCTTATTCAGTGTTTACATTTAACAGCTAAGCTAATACCTTGATCCAGCTTGATCCAGCTGGGACCTGCATAAAGGACCTAGACCACCATTTTTTTTACATAGGGTTGTTAATAAATACCTACACGAAAATATCCAATCCTATTTTTATATAACACACTCAATATAGTATCACTCAGGCCCAGTGCAACACACAAATGGGCCTTAAATGATGGCTAGACCTGCTTTTTTTCCCAAATTATTTTCCAACCACCTTCTTTTTGAATTCTGTACACTTCAAACTGCTTCACAAAAAGTAGTGCAGCATGATGATTTTTCAGTTTTAATGTGGTTTTCACCAGAAGGAAAATAGTTTACCTAGGACTACTTTTGCGTTCCACCAGATTGACCCCATGGTTTCCGGTCTAGCTCCTATTTACCATTAACTATACATACATAAGATAGCAACTTATGTAATGGCCAAGTTTAATGTCCCGTTCGTGTATCTTCATCCACTACCGTCTTTCTGTACTAGATAATTATACACAGATGTACTAAGGCGCAATCTTATAGCTTTGTGTGCCACGTCGATTTCTGAAACCATGTTACAGAAATCGTCGAGCCAGTTCCGACTTCTCCTTGAGATGACTGCTCAGTGTGGTACGCAGAAGACATAAGCAAAATGTATGTAGGTAGTTACAATATTAATGAAAGTTGCTGGGCATTTTAAGAGTAATTTGAAATATAGAATCTCATATTTGTGCCTATTTAATATTTAATTTATTAAACTTGTTGGATACAATTTGATATGATAACTGGCAAGCCGTCCCATATAAATTTTATCGGAGTTTAATAAATTCAACATAAGCAAACACTTGTACAAGATCCTCTATTACATATTTCCACAGGGTAAAACGGAGAAAATTCCACACCTGCCATACAAATTATCCTTCTCATAGAAGTAACAACTACAAACACAGTCAGGCAATTTATATATGTATTACAGCTACACAGTGAAACATTAATATATTGATCACAACAACACCGTGGAACATTTATATATATTGACGGTCAATGAAAACGTACCACAAAACAAATCTCTTTAAAAGGTAGAATTTGAGGCACTGTGGACAAAATATGATATAATCCATATAACAAGTCAACATTTAACTTTTTTTTAACATGCATATCTGGATATAGTATATTCCACATTGTTGTTATGCAATGCACATGTAATTACGTTTTTTTTCAGTTACATGGCACAAAGAAATCATTTTCTGGGAAATATTGAATCCTTGCATAATATTGTCAGAAGTCAAACAATAGAAAGGCCAGTTAAAAAACAATTGGAATTTATTCTGAGACAAGATTAATGCAGTTTGAAATTTAGTGGAACAGTTTTAAGGTTATCCTAAATGACAAGGTAAATAACTGCATAACTGCTTGTCATAAAAGCCTACCCAGAAACATATAACTAAAGACAAGTTAGGTATCACGATTCTATAAACAGAGGTCTATGACCTTGAAAGGCTCTCCTAAAGATCTGAACATTTGAAGGGATATGGTTTGTTAATCATTTAAAAAGACACATTTCCCAAAGCTACTTGGTCATTGGGAAGCTTGAATATTTAAAGCCAGCAAGCTTCATGGCTGATCAACTCAGGTATATAAATTGAGGCCCGCTCTTAGTTTTTTTATTTGTATAGCTATATTGAGGGTAAGAACAGCTTAACAACACTTTGTAATTTACTTTCATGAAGAAATATATGTTCATAAGTAAGCTTTTGAATACAAAACTTATCTGGTATTTCTTAATTGTTTTTAGACCAAAAATCAGAGCACAACACAATACATCCATAACATTCTTTAATGTGTTATGTGTACTGGTCACAAATGCTTTATTGGGTGGGCCTCATAATCTAAAGAAAAATTGAATATCACACTTTGCTCATGAAACTGTATGGCTAACAGTAATTTACACAGTTACCTTCTAGAAATTTATTTTTAGTTCGGCAGCCAACTGAAATTTCGGCCAACTTGGTTCTTACTCAAGACCAACTATACATCAAGAGCAGTTACATTCCTATAAAGTTTTATAAAAATCTTTCATGTTGTTTCAGAGTAGTTGCCACAAGATATTCCAATATCACTCTATGTAAACAAAGATGGCTGGTGTTGGCCATGTTTGACACTGAATCAAAACAAAAGGCCCAAGATCTAATGGCTACAACTCCAACAAAAATCATTCAACCGGAACATGACAATAATAATTATGCGCAACTACGCTTGGTACTAATCATTCCTTCAAGTTTCACTGAATACCAGCCAGGAGTTAAGGAGAATTAGCCTGTACAAAGTTAGTTGCTTTAAAGGGCCATAAATCTGCCCAAAATCATTCATCCGGAACACAGCGATGATATGCGCAACTAGGCTTGGAACTCATCATCCAGCCAAAATTCAGCCAGGAGTTCAGAAGAGACTCAGTAAGTCTGGATAAAGTTTGTGTATCGAAACCTTTAACATTGTTTAAAGGGCGATAGTTCTGCAAAGAATCATTCAACCGGAACACGTTATATGCACAACTAGGCTTGGTACTGATCATCACTGAAAAGTTTCATTGAAATTCTGCCAGGAGTTCAAAATATCAAGGGCAATAACTCTGCTGTTACTAATCCGATATGGCTGGTTTTCGAACTTGTCCGAGCTTTCATTGATATATGCATTCTTTGTCAGTTTGGTAACGATCAAATAATAAATGAAAGTGCTAGAGTGTTCACACAGCATAAAATGGCATGTTTTTAGCAAAAACAAGGGCCATCACTCTGGCATAAATGGTCTGTTCTGGCTGGTTTTCGAACTCGTCCAATATTTCATTGCTGTTAACAATCTGTGCAAGATTGGTAAAGATCGAATAATAAACGAAGGTGCTAGTGTTTACAAGGCAGAAAATGGGATTCTTTTAGCAAAACAATAGCCATAACTCTGGTTTTACTGATCCGATCTGGCCAGTTTTCAAACTCATCCGAGCTCTCATTAATATAAAGACTTTGGCCAAGTTTGGTTAAGATCGCTTGAAACATGCTCCACTGATTTGTGATCGGTAGAGTTAAAAATAAACAAAAGGTCAATGAAGTTGAAGCTATACTGATCAGCATTCATGGAGATCTGTCAAGTAGTTTCAGAGGCAGCCATGTTTAACGTCAAATCAAAATAATGTTCAACTAGGACCAACATCATGTCATGCAGATCATTTTAGAAAAAGTCCCGTATCAATATCACTTATAGTTTTCAAGAAGTAGTCGCTACAAACTTGTTGTTTAAATATCTATTTTTAGCAATGGTGGCCATTCTGAATTTCCAGCCAACCTGAAATTTTGCTAGGATCAATTAGACATCAAGAACAACATTTCTGTTAGGTTTCATGAACATCCTGTAAGTAGTTTCATAGGAGTAGTCTCTACAAGTTTTTACTATATAAATCTATGTAAAGAAAGATGGCTGCTGGTGGCCATGTTTAATGTCATTCAAAATAATTTTCAATAAGGATCAACACCATGTCATTCTGATCATTTTAGAAAAAGCCCCATATTAGTATCACTTGCAGTTTTCAAGAAGTAGTCGTTACAAACTTGTTTTTCAAGAATCTATTTTTAGCCATGGTGGACATCTTGAATTTCCGGCTGACCCGAAATTTTGCTAGGATCAACTAGATATCAAGAGCAACAATCCTGTGAAGTTTCATGAAAATCCGTTTGGTAATTTCAGAGGAGTAGTCGCTACAAATTTTTACTATATAACTCTACGTAAACAAGAGGTCAATGACCTTGAAGCTCTACTGATTGATTTTGATTTCAGGAAGTAGAAGCTACAAACTTGTTTTTTGAAAGTTTATTTTTGAAATTTTGCTAGGATCAATTAGACATCAAGAGCAACATTCCTGTGAAGTTTCATGTAAATCCGTCAAGTAGTTTCAGAGGAGTAGTCGCTACAAGTTTTCATTATATAACTCTATGTAAACAAAGATGGTCGCTGACAGCCATGTTTATCATCGAATCAAAATGATTTTTGACAAGGACCAACATCATGTCATGCTGATCATTTAAGAAAAAGTCCCATATCAATATCACTTATAGTTTTCAAAAAGTAGTTGCTACAAACTTGTATTTTGAAAATCTATTTTTAGCCATGGCGGCCATCTTGAATTTCCAGCCGACCTGAAATTTTGCTAGGATCAATTAGACATTAAGACCAACATTCCTTTAAAGTTTCATGAAAATCCGCCAAGTAGTTTCAGAGGAGTAGTCGCTACAAGTTTTTACTATATAATTCTATGTAAACAAAGATGGCCGCTGGCAGCCATGTTTAACGTCGAATATCAAAATGATTTTTGACAAGGACCAACATCATGTCATGCTGATCATTTTTGAAAAAGTCCCATATCAATATCACTTATATTTTTCAAAAAGTAGTTGCTACAAACTTGTATTTTGAAAATCTATTTTTAGCCGTGGTGGCCATCTTGAATTTCCGGCCGACCTGAAATTTTGCTAGGATCAATTAGATATCAAGAGCAACATTCCTGTGAAGTTTCATGACAATGCGTCAAGTGGTTTCAGAGGAGTAGTCGCTACAAGTTTTCATTATATAACTCTATGTAAACAAAGATGGCCGCTGGCAGCCATGTTTAACAAAGAATCAAAACGATTTTTGACAAGGACCAACATCATGTCATGCTGATCATTTTAGAAAAAGTCCCATATCAATATCACTTAGAGTTTTCAAGAAGTAGTCGCTACAAACTTGTATTTTAAAAATCTATTTTTAGCTTTGGTGGCCATCTTGGATTTCACATCAACATGAATTTTTGCTAGGATCAGCTTAACTTCAGATGGACGACGGATGCCACACCACGGCATAAGCTCTGCTGATCTCTGATCAGTTGAGCTAAAAATACATATGCCTTTCGAGTGTGGGGGAAAGGCGGGGGAGGGGGAAGGCAGGGTTTGGTGGGTGGGAAGGAGGGATGGTGTGGGGTGGGGTGGGGGGGGAGGGGTGTGCAACATAGCTATATGTGTAAGAATTGACCAAAACAACACAGATATATGTCAACAAAAAAAAAAAGAGAAAAAAAATTGTTAGAAAGTGTGGGGTGGGGAAAGGCGGAGGAGAGGGGGAAGGTGGGAGAGAGGGAAGGTGGAGGAGGGGAAGGTGGGAGAGGGTGAGGGGAAAGGTGGGGGAGGGGAGGGGAAGGTGGGGAGGGGGAAGGTGGGGAGAGGGGAGGTGGAGGAGAGGGGAAAGGTGGGGAGGGGGAGGGGAGGGGAATGTGGAGGAGAGGGGGAAGGTGGGGGAGGGGGGAAGTTGGGGAGGGGAAAGGTGGGGAGGGGGAAGTTGGTGAGGGGGAAGGTGGGGAGGGTGAAGGTGGCGGAGTGGGGGCAACATAGCTATATGTGTAAGAATTGACCAATGCAACAAAAAAATGTTTCGGCGTGGTGTGAGGGGAACATAGCTATATGTGTAAGAACTGACCAAAACAACAAAGAAATATTATGAGAAAAACAAAAATATGCATTTTGAGTGTTGGGGGGAAGGCGTGGGGTGGGATGGGGAAGGCGGGTGGGTGGGGGTTGGGCAACACAGCTAAATGTGTAATTGACCAAAACAACACAGAAATAAGTAAAAAAAAAAAAGAGGTGTGGGGGGAAGGATGGGGGTGGAGGTGGGGGTTTGGATGAGGGAGCCCATGCCCCAATATAGGTGAAGTATGAATAAGATTCATAATGCTATAAAAAATCCCAACCAAAATTATATATATATACAACAGCTTACACGCAAACCCAGATCTGCCTTTATTGCACATTTTATGGGCCATCACAATTTGGGCTGCATGGGAGCCCAGAATTTGCAGAAGACAAAATTACTTATGGAACCCTTTACAACATATTATAATAAGGAAACCAATTCCCAAATTTAGTTGAGCTAGGACAAGAAATGTAGGAGATACAGACCTGTAAACACAGCTTTCACGCAAAATTTGATGTGAGATAGACACATTTTAAGGGCTATCAGAATTTGGGTTCCAAGGGAGCCCAGGGGTTACAGGAACCAAAATTACTTAAGCAACCCTTAAGATAATGCTATAAGGAAGCTGATGGCAAAAATTGGTTGTGCTAGGATAAGAAATGTAAGAGATATAGACTGACACGCAAAATTTGATGTGAAATGGGGCACATTTTATGGGCTATCAGAACTTGGGTTCCATGGGAGCCCATGGGTTACAGGAACCAAAAATGCTTACGCAGCCCTTAAGATAATGCTATAAGGAAGCCCATGGCCAAATTTGGTTGTGGTAGGATAAGAAATGTAAGAGATATAGACTTGTAAACACAGCTTACACGCAAACCTTGACGTGGGACGCCGACGCGATTACATAAGCTCTCTTATTGTTCGAATAGTCGAGCTAAAAACAAAAAGTCATTCTATAAAAAAAATCAAAAAAAAATCATCAACGCCAAACAGTAGGTCAAGGTCATAGATGAAATATCCATGCGTCCAAAAAGATGCGCTACCCAAGACACAACTATGTTAAAATAGAATGTTTTGTCTTCCAAAGATTAAGCTATAAACTAGGTTTAAAGCATCTAGTACATAATTATAGTTCATAAGAAAGAGATGTAAATGTAACAATTAAAGTTATCTGCCCTTTGCTTGGAGGTGAAGGTCACATCCACATTTGCTTTTTGACACATTGTGATGTACTACCCAAGAAAGTCTAATGCATGAAGTTTATGTAAAAGTGGCCTAAACGCAAAAGTTGAAGGTAACAATTATAATGTTATCTGCCCTTTGCTTGGAGGGTCAAGGTCACTTCCACATTTGCTTTGTCATGTTGCGATGTACCAACCAAGATACAACTGTAAGCAAAGTTTGAAAGATCTAGTACATACAGTTTGTGAGAAATTGACCTAAACGCAAAAGTTGAAGGTAAAAACTATTATCTGCCCTTTGCTTGGACGGTCAAGGTCACTTCCACATTTGCTGTGTCACGTTGCGATGTACCACCCAAGAAACAGCTATAAACAAGTTTGAAAGGTCTATTGCATACAGTTTGTGAGAAAATTACCTAAACACAAAGCTTGAATGTTGACGCCTTCACCGCCGCCGGAAAACTCTCTTTTTCTTCGAAAAGATGAGACAAAAATGTATTGCTAGATTTCCGCAGAATTAAACATGTTGCCTGAAGTTTCTATTTTTACCAACAGCGACCTAGTCCTTGACCCCAGTGATCTCAATGCAATACCAAACTTCATTTTCATATTATAAGCTACCTAAATCTAGCTAGTTTCGTTCCAATAGTTCATTCCTGGCTGAAGTTATTGTCAAGAAATGAAAAGTGTGACTATCGATAGACGACTGACGATGGACAAGGTAAAACCTATGTGTCCACCATGCTTCACAATCAACATAGAAATAATACAACAAATAAAAGAACAAATGGGATTTTGTTTTTATTTCATAGTTTAAAATGATTAAAATATATATCTATTCAATTTTAAAAGTATAATTTCCCTGATTTTTCTATGACCCAGCAATGGGTTTCCCTGATTAACATATTAAAGGGGTTGATGCACTATTTCCAAACACGGTTTATTTTAAAGGGCTCTGGAAAACTTGAAAAAAGCTGAAATAATTATCAAAATGCCATGAAAAATAAAGGAGATATGACCTATTGAAAATTTGCAAAGAACATAAATGGAGGCGGCCATATTTGAACATACAGATGTAAAATATATACATTTTAATATTATTTTTCATTTGCAGTGATTTTCTTTGCTTTAAAAGACATTTTATCAATATGCCATATATGATAGAACGGCTCGATGACGTCATCGCTCAAAGATGGCCGCCCCCATTTATGTTCTTTGCAAATTTTCCATAGGTCATATCTCCTTTATTTTTCATGGCATTTTGATAATTCTTTCAGCTTTTTCCAAGTTTTTCAGAGCCCGTTAAAATAAACTGTGTTTGAAAATAGTGCATCAACCCCTTTAAGTAAATATATGGCCAATCTTCATCAAATACCATTCATATGGGCATGTGTATATAGATTTGTTCTACATTTTTATTTGTTTCTCTAATTTCATTTAAGCAAAATTAATACCTTCTAAAATGTAACAATTGATGTATTAAGATAATACTGTTTTCATAGGGAAAATTATTTTTATCGTTAAACTTTCTTTTTATCTGCCTGAAGGTGTAAATTTTTTGTTTTGTGTTTAAGGTAGTGCAGAATTAAAATGCCATGACTTTTCCCCCGATTTTCTGCATTTCTTTTGAATTCACTGATTATTCTATGCAGGGAATTTATTTTGACCATTTCCCCATTTTTCCAGGGTCTATGGCCACCCTGTTAAAGGGACACATGGCAATCTTGGTATGTATAAAACTCTTGGGTCCCATTAGTTTTCCAACATTTTTTTGTATATCATTAATAATATGTGTTTGTTTAGTTCGAAGAAAACTGTTTTAGCATATATTAGTAATTGTTGATTAGAGGCATTATGGTAGAAGTCAAATTGATACAGGGTTAATACATCTTGGTGCTAGCTGATATTGTTGATAACTTCTTCAAGATTAACATGTGTCCCTTTAAGAGAGTATAACTTTAATTTAGTATTGCACTATTTTTAATTCAAGGAAGCGACCAAAATGATTCATATGAAATTAAAATGAAATACTTATATGAGAACAGGTTCAATTTTCGAAAATATATCTGTGTTAAACCTTTTAGTTTTATAATTATTATCAATGATTTGCAAATATGCAAGTTATTTAGAAAAATTAACACTTATTATAGGATGTGGAGAGTTGTTACAGGATGTTACAGGATGTGGAGAGTTGTTACAGGATGTGGAGAGTTGTTACAGGATGTGGAGAGTTTGTAACACTTGTTACAGGATGTGGAGAGTTGTTACAGAATGTGGAGAGTTTGTAACACTTGTTACAGGATGTGGAGAGTTGTTACAGGATGTGGAGAATTGTTACAGGATGTGGAGAGTTGTTACATGATGTGGAGAATTGTTACAGGATGTGGATAGTTGTTACAGGACGTGGAGAATTGTTACAGGATGTGGAGAGTTGTTACATGATGTGGAGAATTGTTACAGGATGTGGAGAATTGTTACAGGATGTGGAGAGTGGTTTCAGGATATGTAGAGTTTGTAACACTTGTTACAGGATGTGGAGAGTTGTTAAATGATGTGGAGAGTTGTTACAGGATGTGGAGAATTGTTACAGGATGTGGAGAGGTGTTACATGATGTGGAGAATTGTTACAGGATGTGGAGAGTTGTAACAGAATTGGAGAGTTGTTACATGATGTGAAGAGTTGTAACAGGATGTGGAGAGTTGTTACAGGATGTGGAGAATTGTTACAGGATGTGGAGAATTGTTACAGGATGTGGAGAGTTGTTACAGGATGTGGAGAGTTGTTACATGATGTGAAGAGTTGTTACAGGATGTGGAGAGTTGTCACATGATGTGGAGACTTGTTACAGGATGTGCAGAGTTGTTGAAGGATGTGGAGAGTTGTTACATGATGTGAAGAGCTGTTACAGGATGTGGAGAGTCATTACAATATGTGGAGAGTTGTTACAGGATGTGGATAGTTGTTACAGGAGTTGGAGAGTTGTTACAGGATGTGGAGAGTTGCTACAGGACATGGAGAGTTGTTACAGGATGTGAAGAGTTGTTACAGGATGTGGAAAGTAATTACAGGATGTGGAGAGTTGTTACATGACGGGAGAGTTGTTACAGGAAGTAAAGAGTTGTTACAGGATATGGAGAGTTGTAACAGGATGTGGAGAGTTGTTACAGGATGTGGAGAGTTGTTACAGGACATGGAGAGTTGTTACAGGATGTGGAGAGTTGTTACATGATTTGGAGAGTTGTTACAGGATGTGGAGTTATTACAGGATGTGGAGAATTATTACAGGATGTGGAGATTTGTTACAGGATGTGGAGAGTTGTTACAGGCTGTGGAAAGTTGTTACAGGATATGGAGAGTTGTTACAGGATGTGAAGTTATTACAGGATGTGGAGAGTTGTTACAGGATGTGGAGAGTTGCTACAGGGTGTGGAGAGGTGTTACAGGATATGGAGAGTTGTAACAGGATGTGGAGAGTTATTACAGGATGTAGAGAGTTGTTACATGATGTGGAAAGTTGTTACATGATGTGGAGAGTTGTTACAGGATGTGGAGAGTTTGTAACACTTGTTACAGGATGTGGAGAGTTGTTACAGGATATGGAGAGTTTGTAACACTTGTTACAGGATGTGGAGAGTTGTTACAGGATGTGGAGAATTGTTACAGGATGTGGAGAATTGTTACAGGATGTGGAGAGTTGTTACATGATGTGGAGAATTGTTACAGGATGTGGAGAGTTGTTACAGGATGTGGAGAATTGTTACAGGATGTGGAGAATTGTTACAGGATGTGGAGAGTTGTTACATGATGTGGAGAATTGTTGCAGGATGTGGAGAGTTGTTACAGGAACTGGAGAGTTGTTACAGGATGTGGAGAGTTATTACATAATGTGGAGAGTTGCTACATTGATGTGGATAGTTGTTACAGGAGGTGGAGAGTTGTTAAAGGATGTGGAGAGTTGCTACAGGATGTGGAAAGTTATTACAGGATGTGGAGAGTTGTTCAATGATGTGTAGAGTTGTTACATGATGTGTAGAGTTGTTACAGGAAGTAAAGAGTTGTTACAGGATATGGAGAGTTGTTACAGGATGTGGAATATTGTTACAGGATGTGGAGAGTTGTTACAGGATGTGGAGAGTTGTTACAGGATGTGGAGAGTTGTTACAGGATATGGATAGTTGTTATAGGATGTGGAGAATTGTTACAGGATGTGGAGAGTTGTTACAGGATGTGGAGAGTTATTACAGGATGTGGAGAGTTGTTACAGGACATGGAGAGTTGTTAAAGGATGTGGACAGTTGTTACAGGATATGAAGAGTTGTTACAGGATGTGGAGTTATTACAGGATATGGAGAGTTTGTAACACTTGTTACAGGATGTGGAGAGTTGTTACAGGATGTGGAGAATTGTTACAGGATGTGGAGAATTGTTACAGGATGTGGAGAGTTGTTACATGATGTGGAGAATTGTTACAGGATGTGGAGAGTAGTTACAGGATGTGGAGAGTTGTTACAGGATGTGGAAAATTGTTACAGGATGTGGAGAATTGTTACAGGATGTGGAGAGTTGTTACATGATGTGGAGAATTGTTGCAGGATGTGGAGAGTTGTTACAGGAACTGGAGAGTTGTTACAGGATGTGGAGAGTCATTACATAATGTGGAGAGTTGCTACAGGATGTGGATAGTTGTTACAGGAGGTGGAGAGTTGTTAAAGGATGTGGAGAGTTGCTACAGGATGTGGAAAGTCATTACAGGATGTGGAGAGTTGTTTCATGATGTGGAGAGTTGTTCCATGATGTGTAGAGTTGTTACAGGAAGTAAAGAGTTGTTACAGGATATGGAGAGTTGTTACAGGATGTGGAGAATTGTTACAGGAAGTGGAGAGTTGTTACAGGATGTGGAGAGTTGTTACAGGATGTGGAGAGTTGTTACAGGATATGGAGAGTTGTTATAGGATGTGGAGAATTGTTACAAGATGTGGAGAGTTGTTACAGGATGTGGAGAGTTATTACAGGATGTGGAGAGTTGTTACAGGACATGGAGAGTTGTTACAGGATGTGGAAAGTTGTTACAGGATATGGAGTTATTACAGGATGTGGAGAATTGTTACAGGATATGGAGAGTTGTTACAGGATTTGGAGAGTTATTACAGGATGTAGATATTTGTTACAGGATGTGAAGAGTTGTTACAGGATGTGGAGAGTTGTTACAGGATATGGAGAGTTGTTACAGGATGTGGAGAGTTTGTAACACTTGTTACAGGATGTGGAGAGTTGTTACAGGATATGGAGAGTTTGTAACACTTGTTACAGGATGTGGAGAGTTGTTACAGGATGTGGAGAGTTTGTAACACTTGTTACAGGATGTGGATAATTGTTACAGGATGTGGATAATTGTTACAGGATGTGGAGAATTGTTACAGGATGTGGAGTTGTTACATGATGTGGAGAATTGTTACAGGATGTGGAGAGTAGTTACAGGATGTGGAGAGTTGTTACAGGATGTGGAAAATTGTTACAGGATGTGGAGAATTGTTACAGGATGTGGAGAGTTGTTACATGATGTGGAGAATTGTTGCAGGATGTGGAGAGTTGTTACAGGAACTGGAGAGTTGTTACAGGATGTGGAGAGTCATTACATAATGTGGAGAGTTGCTACAGGATGTGGATAGTTGTTACAGGAGGTGGAGAGTTGTTAAAGGACGTGGAGAGTTGCTACAGGATGTGGAAAGTCATTACAGGATGTGGAGAGTTGTTCCATGATGTGGAGAGTTGTTCCATGATGTGTAGAGTTGTTACAGGAAGTAAAGAGTTGTTACAGGATATGGAGAGTTGTTACAGGATGTGGAGAATTGTTACAGGATGTCGAGAGTTGTTACAGGATGTGGAGAGTTGTTACAGGATGTGGAGAGTTGTTACAGGATATGGAGAGTTGTTATAGTATGTGGAGAATTGTTACAGGATGTGGAGAGTTGTTACAGGATGTGGAGAGTTATTACAGGATGTGGAGAGTTGTTACAGGACATGGAGAGTTGTTACAGGATGTGGAAAGTTGTTACAGGATATGAAGAGTTGTTACAGGATGTGGAGAGTTATTACATGATGTGGAGAGTTGTTACAGGATGTGCAGAGTTGTTACAGGATGTGGAAAGTTGTTACAGGATATGGAGAGTTGTTACAGGATATGGAGTTATTACAGGATGTAGAGAATTGTTACAGGATATGGAGAGTTGTTACAGGATTTGGAGAGTTATTACAGGATGTAGATATTTGTTACAGGATGTGAAGAGTTGTTACAGGATGTGGAGAGTTGTTACAGGATGTGGAGAGTTGTTACAGGATGTGGAGAGTTTGTAACACTTGTTACAGGATGTGGAGAGTTGTTACAGGATATGGAGAGTTTGTAACACTTGTTACAGGATGTGGAGAGTTGTTACAGGATGTGGAGAGTTTGTAACACTTGTTACAGGATGTGGAGAATTGTTACAGGATGTGGAGAAATGTTACAGGATGTTGAGAGTTGTTACAGGATGTGGAGAGTTGTTACATGATGTGAAGAGTTGTTACAGGATGTAGAGAGTTGTTACATGATGTGGTGAGTTGTTACATGATGTGGTGAGTTGTTACAGGATGTGGAGAGTTGTTACAGGTTGTGTAGAGTTGTTACAGGAGGTGGAGACTTGTTACAGGATGTGGATAGTTGTTACAGGAGGTGGAGAGTTGTTACAGGAGTGGAGAGTTGTTACAGAATGTGGATAGTTGTTACAGGATGTGGAGAGTTGTTACAGGAGGTGGAGAGTTGTTACATGATGTGGAGAGTTGTTACAGGACATGGAGAGTTGTTACAGGATGTGGAGAGTTGGTACAGGATGTGGAGAGTTGTTACATGATGTGGAGAGTTTTTACATGATGTGGAGAGTTGTTACAGGAAGTAAAGAGTTGTAACATGATGTGGAGAGTTGTTACATGATGTGGAGAATTGTTACAGGATGTGGTGAGTTGTTACAGTATGTGGAGAGTTGTTACAGGATGTGGATAGTTGTTACAGGATGTAGAGAGTTGTTACAGGAGGTGGAGAGTTGTTACATGATGTGGAGAGTTGTTACAGGACATGGAGAGTTGTTACAGGATGTGGAGAGTTGTTACAGGATGGGGAGAGTTGTTACATGATGTGGAGAGTTGTTACATGATGTGGAGAGTTGTTACAGGAAGTAAAGAGTTGTAACAGAATGTGGAGAGTTGTTACAGGATGTGGAGAATTGTTACAGGATGTGGAGAGATGTTACAGGATGTGGAGAGTTGTTACAGGATGTGGATAGTTATTACAGGATGTGGAGAGTTGTTACAGGATGTGGAAAGTTGTTACAGGATATGGAGAGTTGTTACAGGATGTGGAGTTATTACAGGATGTGGAGAGTTGTTAAAGGATGTGATGTGGAGAGTTGTTACAGGATGTGGAAAGTTGTTACAGGATATGGAGAGTTGTTACAGGATGTGGAGTTATTACAGGATGTGGAGAGTTGTTAAAGGATGTGGAGAGTTGTTACAGGATGTGGAGAGTTGTTACAGGATGTGGAGAGTTGTTACAGGATGTGGAGAGTTGTTACAGGATATGGAGAGTTGTTACAGGATGTGGAGAATTGTTACAGGATGTGGATAGTTGTTACAGGATGTGGAGAGTTATTACAGGATGTGGAGAGTTGTTACAGGACATGGAGAGTTGTTACAGGATGTGGAAAGTTGTTACAGGATATGAAGAGTTGTTACAGGATGTGGAGTTATTACAGGATAAGGAGAGTTATTACAGGATGTGGAGAGTTGTTACAGGATGTGGAGAGTTGTTACAGGATGTGGAAAGTTGTTACAGGATATGGAGAGTTGTTACAGGATATGGAGTTATTACAGGATGTGGAGAATTGTTACAGGATGTGGAGAGTTGCTACAGGATGTGGAGAGTTGTTACAGGATATGGAGAGTTGTTACAGGATTTGGAGAGTTATTACAGGATGTAGAGAGTTGTTACATGATGTGGTGAGTTGTTACATGATGTGGTGAGTTGTTACAGGATGTGGAGAGTTGTTACAGGATGTGGAGAGTTGTTACAGGAGGTGGAGACTTGTTACAGGATGTGGATAGTTGTTATAGGAGGTGGATAGTTGTTACAGGAGTGGAGAGTTGTTACAGGATGTGGAGAGTTGTTACAGGATGTGAAGAGTTGTTACATGATGTGGAGAGTTGTTACATGAAGTGGAGAATTGTTACAGGATGTGGTGAGTTGTTACAGTATGTGGAGAGTTGTTACAGGATGTGGATAGTTGTTACAGGATGTGGAGAGTTGTTATAGGAGGTGGAGAGTTGTTACATGAGGTGGAGAGTTGTTACATGATGTGGAGAGTTGTTACAGGACATGGAGAGTTGTTACAGGATGTGGAGAGTTGTTACAGGATGTGGAGAGTTGTTACATGAAGTGGAGAGTTGTTACAGGAAGTAAAGAGTTGTTACAGGATGTGGAGAGTTGTTACATGAAGTGGAGAGTTGTTACAGGAAGTAAAGAGTTGTAACAGGATGTGGAGAGTTGTTACATGATGTGGAGAATTGTTACAGGATGTGGTGAGTTGTTACAGTATGTGGAGAGTTGTAACAGGATGTGGATAGTTGTTACAGGATGTGGAGAGTTGTTACATGATGTGGAGAGTTGTTACAGGACATGGAGAGTTGTTACAGGATGTGGAGAGTTGTTACAGGATGTGGAGAATTGTTACAGGATGAGGAGAGTTTGTAACACTTGTTACAGGATGTGGAGAGTTGTTACAGGATGTGGAGAGTTTGTAACACTTGTTACAGGATGTGGAGAATTGTTACAGGATGTGGAGAATTGTTACAGGATGTGGAGAGTTGTTACAATGTTGAGAATTGTTGCAGGATGTGGAGAGTTGTTACAGGATGTGGATAGTTGTTACAGGATGTGGAGAGTTGTGACAGGAGGTGGAGAGTTGTTACAGGATGTGGAGAATTGTAACAGGATGGGGAGAGTTTGTAACACTTGTTACAGGATGTGGAGAGTTGTTACAGGATGTGGAGAGTTTGTAACACTTGTTACAGGATGTGGAGAATTGTTACAGGATGTGGAGAATTGTTACAGGATGTGGAGAGTTGTTACAATGTTGAGAATTGTTGCAGGATGTGGAGAGTTGTTACAGGATGTGGAGAGTTGTGACAGGAGGTGGAGAGTTGTTACATGAGGTGGAGAGTTGTTACATGATGTGGAGAGTTGTTACAGGACATGCAGAGTTGTTACAGGATGTGGAGAGTTGTTACAGGATGTGGAGAGTTGTTACATGATGTGGAGAGTTGTTACATGATGTGAAGAGTTGTTACAGGATGTAGAGAGTTGTTACATGATGTGGTGAGTTGTTACATGATGTGGTGAGTTGTTACAGGATGTGGAGAGTTGTTACAGGATGTGGAGAGTTGTTACAGGAGGTGGAGACTTGTTACAGGATGTGGATAGTTGTTACAGGAGGTGGAGAGTTGTTACAGGAGTGGAGAGTTGTTACAGGATGTGGAGAGTTGTTACAGGATGTGAAGAGTTGTTACATGATGTGGAGAGTTGTTACATGAAGTGGAGAATTGTTACAGGATGTGGTGAGTTGTTACAGTATGTGGAGAGTTGTTACAGGATGTGGATAGTTGTTACAGGAGGTGGAGAGTTGTTTGTTACATGATGTGGAGAGTTGTTACAGGACATGGATAGTTGTTACAGGATGTGGAGAGTTGTTACAGGATGTGGAGAGTTGTTACAGGATGTGGAGAGTTGTTACATGATGAGGAGAGTTGTTACAGGAAATAAAGAGTTGTAACAGGATGTGGAGAGTTGTTACATGATATGGAGAATTGTTACAGGATGTGGTGAGTTGTTACAGTATGTGGAGAGTTGTAACATGATGTGGATAGTTGTTACAGGATGTGAAGAGTTGTTACAGGAGGTGGAGCGTTGTTATATGATGTGGAGAGTTGTTACAGGACATGGAGAGGTGTTACAGGATGTGGAGAGTTGTTACAGGAGGTGGAGAGTTGTTACAGGATGGGGAGAGTTGTTACATGATGTGGAGAGTTGTTACATGATGTGGAGAGTTGTTACAGGAAGTAAAGAGTTGTAACAGGATGTGGAGAGTTGTTACAGGATGTGGAGAATTGTTACAGGATGTGGAGAGATGTTACAGGATGTGGAGAGTTGTTACAGGATGTGGATAGTTATTACATGATGTGGAGAGTTGTTACATGATGTGGAGAGTTGTTACAGGAAGTAAAGAGTTGTAACAGGATGTGGAGAGTTGTTACAGGATGTGGAGAATTGTTACAGGATGTGGAGAGATGTTACAGGATGTGGAGAGTTGTTACAGGATGTGGATAGTTATTACAGGATGTGGAGAGTTGTAAAGGATGTGGAAAGTTGTTACATGATATGGAGAGTTGTTACAGGATGTGGAGTTATTACAGGATGTGGAGAGTTGTTAAAGGATGTGGAGAGTTGTTACAGGATGTGGAAAGTTGTTACAGGATGTGGAGTTATTACAGGATATGGAGAGTTATTACAGGAAGTGGAGAGTTGTTACAGGACGTGGAGTTATTACAGGATGTCGAGAGTTTTTACAGGATGTGGAGAGTTGCTACAGGATGTGGAGAGTTGTTACAGGATATGGAGAGTTGTTACAGGATATGAGATTTATTACAGGATGTAGAGAGTTGTTACAGGATGTGGAGAGTTGTTACATGATGTGGAGAGTTAATACATGATGTGGATAGTTGTTACAGGATGTGGAGAGTTGTTACAGGATGTGGAGAGGTGGAGAGTTGTTACATGCTGTGGAGAGTTATTACAGGATGTGGAGAGGTGGTAAGTTGTTACATGATGTGGAAAGTTGTTACAGGATGTGGACAGTTGTTACAGGATGTGGAGAGTTGTTACATGATGATGAGAGTTGTTACAGGATGATGAGAGTTTTTACAGGTTGCGTACAGCTAAATATAGCCTGGCTTTCGCCCCGCCTTTTGTTGTGTACGATTCAGTACAGAAGTGAAAGTTCACAGGGGTCAGCAGATATAACTTTGAAATATTCAATATGCATTTTCAGGAAGGCTAAACTATAGGTAAAATAATCCTCATCAGCTAGGATCATTAAATTAAATAAAAAAATATTTGTTCATGTTTTTGAAAACTTAACATCCATTTAAATTGCATGTCAATATTCAGTGCGAATTCAATAGTGTTTGTAAACACAGACACGTGCAGAGAGGTTGAGCTGGAAAAGTTGTCTTTTTCACACTTTCAAAGGCTTTGTGATGGAAATATCTATGAAATAAGGTAATTTAAAGAAAATCTGGTGTATAATGCTTGAGCTATTAGCTGACAGGTGCCACAGGAGGTCTTTGGGAAAGTATTTAGTTTTCTGCAACTTACAGGACATGGAGAGTTGTTACAGAATGTGGAGAGTTGTTATAGGACGTGGAGAGTTGTTACAGGATGTGGATAGATGTTACAGGATGAATTGAATTGAATTGGGGTTTTAAGGCGCACCAACACATTAATGAGGAGAGTTATTACATAATATGGAGAGTTGTTACAGGATGTGGAGAGTTGTTACAGAACATGGAGAGTTGTTATAGGATGTGGAGAGTTGTTACATGATGTGGAGAGTTATAACAGGATGTGAAGAGTAGTTACAGGATGTGGAGAGTTGTTACATGATGTGAAGAGTTGTTACAGGACGTGGAGAGTTGTAACAGGATGTGGAGAATTGTTACAGGATGTGGAGAGGTGGATAGTTGTTACAGGCTTTGGAAAGTTGTTACAAGATGTTGAGAGTAGTTACAGGACATGGAGAGTTGTTACAGGATGTGAAGAGTCGTTACAGGATGTGGAGAGTTGTTACAGGATGTGGAGAATTGTAACAGGATGTGGAGAGTTGTAACAGGATGTGGAGAGTTGTTACAGGACATGGAGAGTTGTTACAGTATGTGGGGAGTTGTTACAGGATATGGAGAGTTGTTGCAGGATGTGGAGATTTGTTACAGTACATGGAGAGTTGTTACAGTATGTGGAGAGTTGTTACAGGATGTGGAGTGTTGTTTCAGGATGTGGAGAGTTGTTACAGTATGTGGAGAGTTGTTAAAGGATGTGGAGAGTTGTTACAGGAGGTGGAGAGTTGTTACAGGACATGGAGATGTGGAAAGTTGTTACAGGATGTGGAGAGTTGTTGCAGGATGTGGAGAGTTGTTACAGGACATGGAGAGTTGTTACAGGATATGGAGAGTTGTTACAGGATGGGGAGAGTTGTTACAGGAGGTTGATAGTTGTTACAGGAGGTGGATAGTTGTTACAGGATGTAGAGTTTGTTACAGGACATGGAGAGTTGTTACAGGATGGGGAGAGCTTTTACAGGACATGGAGAGTTGTTACAGGATGTGGAGAGTTGTTACAGGATGTGGAGAGTTTGTGAGACTTGTTACAGGATGTGGAGAGTTTGTAACACTTGTTACAGGATGTGGAGAGTTTGTAACACTTGTTACAGGATGTGTAGAGTTGTTACAGGATGTGGAGCATTGTAACAGGATTTGGAGCATTGTTACAGGATGTGGAGAGTTGTTACAGAATGTGGAGAGTTGTTACCGGATGTGGAGAGTTGTTACTTGATGTGGAGAGTTTTAAAAAATCAAGACTGCTGTGTGTTCCTTTTACTGCAATTAGTGTAGCTTCAATGTATCTCTTACCTCAATAATAATAGAAGCTTGCACTGGCCTCCTATGACTTGACAGTACTACCGATAGGTCACATGCTTACATCAGCCTAAAATAAAAATGGTTAAAATAAGAAGTGCAACTGTTTTACTTCAAATGTTGCGCGCTCGACTTTCGAGGCCTTGTCTATTTATTGGGCAACAAAGTTGAAAAAAGAGCATATTAATTCTGTTAAAATATCATGTAAATATATATCTGCTAAAATACTAAAATTCTTAGTGTATTTGACTAATATGTGCATGACACTATGATGTTTAATTCTAATCTGCCCAGTGGTAACACATAAGATTTCTACAAACCGTGCCCAAGTTAAAAAGAGGCATAATTGTGCAAAAGTAGGTTTCAGAGTTGTACAACTTTTGAATGTAATGTTATGCATTGTTACCAAATACTTATGTGAAGTTTCATTCCAATCTGTGCAGAGGTTAAACAGATAAAAGTCACCTACACTTACATTCTGACTATGTAAAAAAGGGGCATAACTGTGTCAACATATGTTGCAGAGTTATGTGACTTGACGTGGAAAGCTATTTATTGATATCGATCAATAGTGAAGTTTCTTTCCAGCCTATCCAGTGGTTAAACAGTTTATTTTCACATTAACATTTTAACATTTTATTTCATATATCAAGTGTACATAATTATATTTTAGACCTCATACATTATACAGATGTTATTTTTATGACCTCATACAATACAGGGGTTACTTTTAACAGTACCTCTCTGCTCACTCTATTGAGAATTTGATCATATAGCAAATGTTTATACAATTTATTATATACCTATCAGTGATTTATAAGGATTTCTCAGTGGCATATTTTTAGTATCAGACAAAAGTGACATCTTTTTTTTTTTACCATTTTTGTATTTAATGTTACTGTTGATTGCTATTGCTTTCAAGTATATGTCTTAAATATCCTTAAAAAATCACTCTTACGTATATAATAAATAGAGTAATCAACAGTCTCGGTGTGATACAAAAAATATGTCACTCGAATACGTTGTAATTCGGTAAAAAACTTGTTCTTCGAACGTATTCTCGTGACATATTTTTCACATCACACTGATACTGTTGATTATTCTCTATATACCACACAGCTAAATTTCTGCTAAATATTAAACCTATAATTAAGATATTTCTTGTCACAGAATATCCTGATTTACATTCCATCTTTTTATCTATTCTTTTTTTTTATTTTATATTTTATTACCGTTTGCTAATGAGTGCATGTATATTGAGAACAGTTCAATATGTCTAAACCATTTAACTTGTTCTATATAAACAGAATAAATTGGAAGACGTTTCTAAGTTTGCAACAATATATACTTTATATAGATAAGCAATAAAATAAATAAAATATTGTCAATATCTGTTAGTGCCTAGAAAAAAATCCTCAGGTTTAATTTCTACCAAAATACTGCATATTTCCTTCAAATGAACTAAAAGCTCTACAGAAATATTTCTGGAAATGATGCAGACATACAGTAAAAATAAATGTAAACTAAGTTCTTTAGAAGTATACAGTATTACCCAAAAAAAAGTATGGTTCATTTTCTGCACTTGTAAAACTAATTCAATTTAAAACTTTGAATTGCAAAGACTGGAGATATGTATGTTCTAATGAACTAAATATTTGTTCATAGAATGTATTCCAGTCCTACGATTATCAGTTTACATACTCATGAAACACAATTTGACTAAGCATGACTTTGTCAGGTTATGTAACTTGTGTATGGCATGTTGTCTATTTTAAAATTTACCTAATAATGTATGAAGTTTCATTGAATTCTACTGGAAAGCCAATTCTGATTGTACACCAAGCTGAGCTGAAACAAGAGGTCAATGACCTTGAAGCTCTACTGATTGATTTTGATTTCAGGAAGTAGTTGCTACAGACTTGTTTTTTGAAAAATTATTTTTAGCCGTGGCGGCCATCTTGAATTTTCTGCCGACCTGAAATTTGCTAGGATCAATTAGACATCAAGAGCAACATTCCTGTGAAGTTTCATGAAAATCCGTCAAGTAGTTTCAGAGGAGTAGTCGCTACAAGTTTTCATTATATAACTCTATGTAAACAAAGATAGCCACTGGCAGCCATGTTTAACGTCGAATCAAAATAATGTTTGACTCTGATAACCATCATGTCATGCTGATCATTTTACAAAAAGTCCCATATCAATATCACTTATAGTTTTCAAGAAGAAGTCGCTACAAACTTGTATTTTGAAAATTTATTTTTAGTCGTGGCGGCCATCTTGAATTTCCGGCCGACCTAAAATTTTGCTAGGATCAATTAGACATCAAAAGCAACATTCCTGTGAAGTTTCATGGAAATCCGTCAAGTAGTTTCAGAGGAGTAGTCGCTACAAGTTTTCATTATATAATTCTATGTAAACAAAGATGGCCGCTACAGCCATGTTTAACGTTGAATCAAAACGAGTTATGACAAGGACCAACATCATGTCATGCTGATCATTTTAGAAAAAGTCCCATATCAATATCACTTATAGTTTTCAAGAAGTAGTCGCTACAAACTTGTTTTTTAAAAACCTATTTTTAGATTTGGTGGCCATCTTGGATTTGACATCAACATGAATTTTTGCTAGAATCAACTAGACTTCATTGGCAACATTTCTGTAAAGTTTCATGAAAATCCATTCAGTTGTTTCAGAGGAGTTGTCGCTACAAAAAAAAGGTTTACGGACAGACGGACAGACAGACGGACGGACGGACGACGGACGCCGCACCACGGCATAAGCTCTGCTGATCTCTGATCAGTAGAGCTAATAAGTGATTATTCAGCATTCATTTGCATATTTATTACACTAGTTAATTTATAATGATATTTATATCATGGCTTTATAACACTTCCATACAGCAACTTATACTATAGTTACTGCATATATGCAGTTCTAAACGCTGGGAGTGAAGGGGAAATTTACCATAAAGGGCTAATAGGCTGCATGAAAATTGCCGTATAATTTATGGTAAATGGAATTTAAAGCTGCATACATGCCAAAACAATGTGAATCAATACGTAATAAATAGTTTTTACGGTAACATTGCTTAAAGACCCAACTACCCCATAAAACCCAGAAGATGGCGCTGGGCAGGTTTCTAAATAAAATGGTGCATGTTTCACAACAGACGTCCCTTTTTCAAAATTTTGAATAAACTACTGTAAAATAAATTATGAAAAGTTGCACAATACACATTTAAACAAATTAATTCAATTGGTGTAATTAATTTTTTAAACAATCATTTGCAAAGTATAGTTTCAAAAAGTAATTTGAACCAAAATTTGAATTTGTCGGGAGGAGCCTAGTATGAGGTTATGACCCCTGCTAATACAGAATGTAAGCATTTCCCACGTGGCTGTGTCTATCAACAAGCGTGCTGCAGCAGACTTCTTCTGCTCTGTATTATCATCAAAACCAGACAATGTAAAGCATCACAATTTAAAGCAGGTTGTCAACAGACCTACACAAAGGCACCAAATCTTAATTTTGTGTGGTTATAACTGTATAGGAAAAGTTTCAATGCTTATTTGTGAAATATAATTGTGATTCAATTCAAATTTTGTAGGGTATGATTTTCTGAAAGAACATATAGTAAGTTTCAAAATGAGACATGTGTGCCATCTGAGCATTGGGGCTTTAGTGAGTTTTGGGGGAAAACACTGCGTTTTTAGACGAAAATCGCCAAAATCTGGAATTATTTTTTAGAAAAAGAATGGAATATATTTAAGGAATGAAATGCGCTCTTTTGGTTTTCATTGGGGTATGAAAAATATTTGGGTGGTTTAAAGTGTTTGGAGTCCGAAATGGCAGGGTGGATGGTGGGTAATTAGCTTAAAGGAGGTACATCAGGCTTGTTTTTTTTTTTTGGTGGGGGGGTGGTGTTTGGGAGATAGTTGAGGGATGGTGGGTACTGAAGCTTAAAGGGTTTTAGGGTTTAGTGGGGTGCAAACGTTAAAAAAAATTGAGGTTGGGGTGCAGGGTGTGCAAGAGCAAACAGTATGTATGAATGAGTCTTAAAAGTGATTCCTTATTTAGAAGGAAATACATCCTGTACAGTTAACTGGTGCTATCCTAGGTCACATACACACCAGGGTTTATGCCGGATTTCATTTAAAACCTATGGTCAATTCAAATGCTAGACATGAAGAAGACAGTGCAGCTGTCACTGTGCTAACATACATCATGCTTTGACTGATATGACAGTTTTAATACGAAGTGGAACATGTTTAAAAGTTCATATTTTTCTAGAAAAGGCCCGATGGACTCCTTTTAACATAGAGAACCTAAAGACTAATATAATATGTGGTTTTCCTACAAAGTTTAGTAAAATTTAAGAAATTTACCAATAAAGATGACTAATATTTACCAGTAGGTTCACTAAAATTTAAGAATTGTATCGGTAAAGATAACAAACTTTTTAAATATTTTACCGATAAGGTTGATAAAAATTCAAGTAATTTACCAAAATGAATACAGTTTACTAAATTTTAGGTATTTAATGAAAGTGACTAAATTTAAGCATATCAATAATAGCCCAGTTAGACCAACAATGTTGACACCGGGGTAGGGACATAAGACAAAACCCGGTATAG
This sequence comes from Cyrtodaria siliqua, assembly GCA_037043455.1. Taxonomy (NCBI): domain Eukaryota; kingdom Metazoa; phylum Mollusca; class Bivalvia; order Adapedonta; family Hiatellidae; genus Cyrtodaria; species Cyrtodaria siliqua. The sequence continues at coordinate 38,889 of JAWPHD010007311.1, forward strand.
TACCAACAATGTTGACACCGGGGTAGGGACATAAGACAAAACCCAGTATAGTACAGTAAAATGCTCAATATTGTAAATTCCATCTATCACTGCATCAATTTATTGTTGCTAGACCGGAATAAAGAGCATTCATGAACGATGTTAAAATGATTACAGTAGAAGCATAACTTGCTATAAACAAAAAATAAATTCTGTTTTCTAAGCTCAATATTATTGTAAATTCCATCTATCAATGCATCAATTTATTGTTGCGAGACTGGAATATAGAGCCTCAATTAACAATGTTAAAATGATTAAAATGGAAGCATAACTTGTTATAAACAAATGCTTTTTTCTTCGCTCAATATCTATTGACAGTGTTAAAGTGACTCAAGTAACAGCAGAACTTCTTATAGATACAAACCAAATGCTGTTTTCTAAGTTCAATATTGCATCTATTCACAATGTTAAAGTGACTCCAGTAACAGCAGAACTTCTTACAGAAGTAAAACAAAATGCTGTTTTCTTAGCTAAATATTGTAAATTCTTTTTAGCAACATATTGATTTATTGTTGCTAGACTGAAATCAAATAATTTTTGCATCTGTTGACAATGTGAAAATGGTTCCAATAACATACAACTTGTATAAATTAAACAAAACATACTCTTTTCTTATCTCACAATATTGTAACTGCCATTAAGCAATACATCAGTGCTTTATTGCTGGACAATGCTGTTTTTTCTAGCTCAGTTTGTATATTCTGGTAAGCATTACATATCTTTGTTACTAGACTGAATAACATTGCTGAGTAACATTCTTAATGCATAATTTGACAACATTAAAATTCATATAATAGCATAACATTTTATAAAACTCAATGATTGATTACACTTTAAATTTTGGGAGTATATACATTTTAGAGCAGTTTTTGTTTCCAAGTTGTTTAAAGACTTTAAATGTTGGCTATGGGTGACCTGGTTCTAAAGCCTTGATGGACTGTTTGGCAATACAGGGGTTAGGGTTTTAAAACTGGATGGTTATGTAGGCACTAAGGTAAACTACATCAAAAGGACTGTTTATTGTCACCATGGATACTGTTGGTAGGTGTCGCATAGTCATTATTTAAATAAAAGCTATACAACTTTGAAATGAATATCGGCGAATTATAAAAACAAACCCAAATCTTATACAATTAGTTTATTTTTAAGTTAACTAGTAGAAATATTATTTAAATTAAAAAAGATTTTAACAAGTTCATTGTTTTTTTACCTCCATAGTTTTAAATTCTGTTTAGTAATATATACTTCTGTTGTTGTTAGACTAGAATACCATTTATGATGTTTTCCTGGCTCAAAAGAGGTAACCTCTGGTTGCGTTGAGCAAGACAGCTTAATGCACTTAAAATAAAACAGGAAAACTTAAAGGGATTAATAAATGGCCATTTAATACACTTGGTCACATGAGCAAGTTTAACTGTACATACTTTACTGTTTAGAGCATTAATTGACTGTGTTAAAATGCTCAATATTGTAAATTCCATCTATCACTGCATCAATTTATTGTTGCTAAAATGGAATAAAGAGCATTAACTTACAATGTTAAAATGATTACAATAGAAGCATAACTTGTTATAAATACAGAACAAATTATGTTTCCATATCACAATATTGTAAATTCTGTTTAGCTATGTATACATATACAGTTAAACTTGTATTAAGCGACCATTCAAGGGAGCGACTAAAAATGGTCTCTTACATCAATGGTCGTTAAATAGAACATTTAAAAAATGTATCCGAAAATGGCGCTATCCGAATTGGGGTTGAATTTGTAAAAATAGGTAATCTCTGGTCGCGTTGAGCAAGACAGCTTAATGCACTTAAAATAAAACAGGAAAACATTAAGCGGATTAAAAAATGCTGTTTAATACACTTGGTCACATGAGCAAGTTTGACTGTACATACTTTACTGTTCAGAGCATTAATTGACAGTGTTAAAATGCTCAATATTGTAAATTCCATCTATCACTGCATCAGTTTATTGTTGCTAGACTGGAATAAAGAGCATTAATTTACAATGTTAAAATGATTACACTAAAAGCATAATTTGCTATAAAAAATAAAGTCTGTTTTCTAAGCTCAATATTGTAAATTCCATCTATCAAGGCATCAATTTATTGTTGCTAGACTGGAATATAGAGCCTCAATTAACCATGTTAAAATTATTACAATGGAAGCATAACTTGTTATAAACAAAAAACAAATTCTGTTTTCTAAGCTCAATATTGTAAATTCCGTCTACCAATGCATCAATTTATTGTTGCTAGACTGGAATATTGAGCCTCAATTAACAATGTTAAAATGATTGCAATGGAAGCATAACTTGCTGTAAACAAAAAACAAATTCTGTTTTCTAAGCTCAATATTGTAAATTCCATCTATCAATGCATCAATTTATTGTTGCTAGACTGGAATATAGAGCCTCAATTAACAATGTTGAAATGATTAAAATGGAAGCATAACTTGCTATAAACAAATGCTTTTTTCTTCGCTCAATATCTATTGACAATGTTAAAGTGACTCAAGTAACAGCAGAACTTCTTATAGATACAAAACAAATGCTGTTTTCTAAGTTCAATATTGCATCTATTGACAATGTTAAAGTGACTCCAATGGCAGCAGAACTTCTTATAGAAAGAAAACAAAATGCTGTTTTCTTAGCTAAATATTGTAAATTCTTTTTAGCAACATATTGATTTATTGTTGCTAGACTGAAATCAAATATTTTTTGCATCTGTCGACAATGTCAAAATGGTTCCAGTAACATACAACTTGTATAAATTAAACAAAACATACTCTTTTCTTATCTCACAATATTGTAACTGCCATTAAGCAATACATCAGTGCTTTATTGCTGGACAATGCTTTTTTTTCTAGCTCAGTTTGTAAATTCTTGTAAGCATTACATATCTTTGTTACTAGACTGAATAACATTGCTGAGTAACATTCTTAATGCATAATTTGACATTAAAATTCATATAATAGCATAACATTTTATAAAACTCAATGATTGATTACACTTTAAATTTTGGGAGTATATACATTTTAGAGCAGTTTTTGTTTCCAAGTTGTTTGAAGACATTAAATGTTGGCTATGGGTGACCTGGTTCTAAAGCCTTGATGGACTGTTTGGCAATACAGGGTTTAGGGTTTTAAAACTGGATGGTTATGTAGCCACTAAGGTAAACTACATCAAAAGGACCGTTTATTGTCACCATGGATACTGTTGGTAGGTGTCGCATAGTCATTATTTAAATAAAAGCTACACAACTTTGAAATGAATAACGTCCAGTTATAAAAACCAACCAAAATCTTATACAATTAGTTCATTTTTAATTAATTTCACTAAAAAAAGATTTTAACCAGTTTATTGTTTTTTATCTCCGTGAGTTTTAAAATCTATTTAGTAATATCTACTTCTGTTGTTGCTACACTAGAATACCATTTATGATGTTTTCCTAGCTCAATAGTGTAAATTTCATTCGTCAGTGCATCAATTTATTGTTGCTAGAATGGAATAAAGAGCATTAACTTACAATGTTAAAATGATTACAATAGAAGCATAACTTGTTATAAATACAGAACAAATTATGTTTCCTTATCACAATATTGTAAATTCTGTTTAGCTATGTATACATATACAGTTAAACTTGTATTAAGCAACCATTCCAGGGAGCGACTAAAAATGGTCTTTTACAGCAATGGTCGTTAAATAGAACATTTAAAAAATGTATCCGAAAATGTCGCTATCCGAATTGGGGTTGAATTTGTAAAAATAGGTAATATCTGGTCGCGTTGAGCAAGACAGCTTAATGCAATTAAAATAAAACAGGAAAACATTAAGCGGATTAAAAAATGGCCGTTTAATACACTTGGTCACATGAGCAAGTTTGACTGTACATACTTTACTGTTCAGAGCATTAATTGACAGTGTTAAATTGCTCAATATTGTAAATTCCATCTATCACTGCATCAGTTTATTGTTGCTAGGCTGGAATAAAGAGAATTAATTTACAATGTTAAAATGATTACACTAAAAGCATAACTTTCTATAAAAAAATAAAGTCTGTTTTCTAAGCTCAATATTGTAAATTCCATCTATCAACGCATCAATTTATTGTTGCTAGACTGGAATATAGAGCCTCAATTAACCATGTTAAAATGATTGCAATGGAAGCATAACTTGTTATAATCAAAAAACAAATTCTGTTTTCTAAGCTCAATATTGTAAACTACGTCTACCAATGCATCAATTTATTGTTGCTAGACTGGAATATTGAGCTTCAATTAACAATGTTAAAATGATTGCAATGGAAGCATAACTTGCTGTAAACAAAAAAACAAATTCTGTTTTCTAAGCTCAATATTGTAAATTCCATCTATCAATGCATCAATTTATTGTTGCTAGACTGGAATATAGAGCCTCAATTAACAATGTTGAAATGATTAAAATGGAAGCATAACTTGCTATAAACAAATGCTTTTTTCTTCGCTCAATATCTATTGACAATGTTAAAGTGACTCAAGTAACAGCAGAACTTCTTATAGATACAAAACAAATGCTGTTTTCTAAGTTCAATATTGCATCTATTGACAATGTTAAAGTGACTCCAATAACAGCAAAACTTCTGATAGAAAGAAAACAAAATGCTGTTTTCTTAGCTAAATATTGTAAATTCTTTTTAGCAACATATTGATTTATTGTTGCTGAATGAAATCAAATATTTCTTGCATCTGTCGACAATGTCAAAATGGTTCCAATAACATACAACTTGTATAAATTAAACAAAACATACTCTTTTCTTATCTCACAATATTGTAATTTCCATTAAGCAATACATCAGTCCTTTATTGCTGGACAATGCTGTTTTTTTTTAGCTCAGTTTGTAAATTTGGGTAAGCATTACATATGTTTGTTACTAGACTGAATAACATTGCTGAGTAACATTCTTAATGCATAATTTGACAATGTTAAAATTCATATAATAGCATAACATTTTATAAAACTCGATGATTGTTTACAGTTATAATTTTTGGAGTATATACATTTTAGAGCAGTTTTTGTTTCCAAGTTGTTTGAAGGCTTTAAATGTTGGCTATGGGTGACCTGGTTCTAAAGCCTTGATGTACTGTTTGGCAATACAAGGTTAGGGTTTTAAAACTGGATGGTTATGTAGGCACTAAGGTAAACTACATCAAAAGGACTGTTTAATGTCATCATGGATACTGTTGGTTGGTGTCGCATAGTCATTATTTAAATAAAAGCTACACAGCTTCGAAATGAATAACGGCCAGTTATAAAAACCAACCAAAATCTTATACAATTAGTTTATTTTTAATTAATTTAACTACCGAGTGGTAGAAATGTTATTTAAATTTAAAAAAAAGAATTTAACCAGTTTATTGTTTTTTATCTCCGTAGTTTTAAAATCTATTTAGTAATATATACTTCTGTTGTTGCTAGACTAAAATACCATTTATGATGTTTTCCTAGCTCAATAGTGTAAATTTCATTCGTCAGTGCATCAATTTATTGTTGCTAGAATGGAAAAAAGAGCATTAATTTACACTGTTAAAATGATTACAATGGAAGCATAACTTGTTGTAAATACAGAACAAATTCTGTTTCCATATCACAATATTGTAAATTCTGTTTAGCTATGTATACATATGCAGTCAACCTTGTATTAAGCGACCGTTGAAGGGAGCGACTAAAAATGGTCTCTTACAGCAATGGTCGTTAAATAGAACATTTAAAAAATGTATCCGAAAATGGCGCTATCCAAATTGAGGTTGAATTTGTAAAAATAGGTAACCTCTGGTCGCGTTGAGCAAGACAGCTTAATGCACTTAAAATAAAACAGGAAAACATTAAGCGGATTAAAATATGGCCGTTTAATACACTTGGTCACATGAGCAAGTTTGACTGTACATACTTTACTGTTCAGAGCATTAATTGACAGTGTTAAATTGCTCAATATTGTAAATTCCATCTATCACTGCATCAGTTTATTGTTGCTAGGCTGGAATAAAGAGCATTAATTTACAATGTTAAAATGATTACACTAAAAGCATAACTTGCTATAAAAAAATAAAGTCTGTTTTCTAAGCTCAATATTGTAAATTCCATCTATCAACGCATCAATTTATTGTTGCTAGACTGGAATATAGAGCCTCAATTAACCATGTTAAAATGATTGCAATGGAAGCATAACTTGTTATAAACAAAAAACAAATTCTGTTTTCTAAGCTCAGTTTTGTAAATTCCATCTTATCAATGCATCATCTTATTGTTGCTAGACTGGAATAAAGAGCCTCAATTGACAATGTTAAAATGAATACAATGGCAGCTTAACTTAAGCATTAAAAGCTGACGTATAAATACATCCATATTGTATCAAGAATAGTTTAACCTCTTATGAATACAAACAAAAGCTGTACATTTGCAGACAATTATAAAGATAAATTGCATCAATTGACAATGTAATTTTACATGATGTATTCATGACAGCAATATGTCTTGTAATTCCAAAAATGCTGTTTTAGCACAATATTGTAAATTCCATCTATCAATGCATCAGTTTATTGTTGCTAGGCTGGAATAAAGAGCATTACATTGCAATGTTAAAATTATCTCAATGGCAGCATAACTTGTTATAGATAAAAAAACATCTGCTTGCTTAGCACAATATTGTAAATTCCATCGATCAATGCATCAATTTATTGTTGCTAGGCTGAAATAAAGAGCATTAAATTGCAATGTTAAAATTATCTCAATGGCAGCATAACTTGTTATAGATAAAAAAACATCTGCTTGCTTAGCACAATATTGTAAATTCCATCTATCAATGCATCAATTTATTGTTGCTAGGCTGGAATAAAGAGCATTGAATTGCAATGTTAAAATTATCTCAATGGCAGCATAACTTGTTATAGATAAAAAAAACATCTGCTTTCTTAGCACAATATTGTAAATTCCATTAATTGCGTTAACAGGTCATTTATTGTTGCTAGACTGGAATAAACAGCCTCAATTTACAATGTTAAAATTCCATAATTGCTTAGCTTCTATATATTGACAAAAGTTCTATGTGGCATTATCAGGGTTTTCATTAACTTCCATTTAACCTTCATGTGTTGGTGCACCTTAAAACCCAATTCAGTTCAATTCATTACCTTCATAAGTAACCACAGTGCAGAGTAGGTGGCTAATTTGATTGATACTAAGTGCTAGTAAAATTATTCTATAAGCCGGGAAGATCTGCGTCAAAGTAGCAGTGGGAAATCTCCGCCTTACAGTCTCTTAATGTCGGCCCTGCAATATTTAAGTTTGTCATTCATAGATGATTATAAAGAAACATATTTCATCAAATGACAATGTTTAGATGTATCCATGACAGCCTAGTCTTACAATTTTGTTTTCATAGCTCAATATTGTAAATTCCATCTATCAATGCATCAATTTATTGTTGCTAGACTGGAATAAAGAGCATTAATTTACAATGTTAAAATGATTGCAGTGGAAGCATAACTTGCTATAAACGAAAAACAAGTTCTATTTTCTCAGCTCAATATTGTAAATTCCATCTATCAGTGCATCAATTTATTGTTGCTAGACTGGAATAAAGAGCATTAATTTACAATGTTAAATGATTACAAGGAAGCATAATTAACTTGCTATAAATGAAAAACAAGTTGTTTTCTAAGCTCAATATTGTAAATTCCATCTATCAGTTTATTGTTGCTAGTGGCAGAAAAACAATAAACGTGGCTCCAGCGTAAATGGAGTGCCTACAATAGAATTTGCAGCAACTCAGCAGTTCTGCAGGTGAGAAGGTTCTAGGCTCAATCTGCATATATTATCTCGATATACATGGAGGATGAGCCTGGCATGTTCATTCCTGTTAGGCGCCATATAACCTTTCATGTGTTGGTGCGCCTTAAAACCCCAATTCAATACAATAATTGCTAGACTGGAATAAAGAGCATCAATGTTAAAATGATTACAATGGCAGCATAACTTTTATACTTATTAGCTCTACTGGCCGAAGGGATCCCGTGTTGTGCGTCATCTGTCGTTAACTTTTGTCTCGTTAAGACGATAGGACCTTCATTTTTCATCCGATCTTTACCAAACTTTAACAGGTTGTTAATATTAATAAAAGCTCGGACAAGTTCGAAAACCAGCAAGATCGGACCAGTAACAGCGGATTTATGGCCCTTGATTTAGTTAAAAATGCTATATTTTGCCTCGTTAAGATGATAGGGGCTTCATTGTTCATCTGATCTTGACCAGACTTTCTTTTTTTGTATTATTTTTGTTGTTGTTGTTTTTTGTAAAAAATATGTTTTAATTTTTTTTTTTTTTTAAATTGTTTTCTTTCTTTGATAACTTTTTAGATTTATTTTTTTTTGATTATTTTTTGTTGATTTTTTTTAGCTCTATGTTGGACCAGTCGGACCAGTAACAGAGGAGTTATGGCTCTTGTTTTAGTTACAATGCTATATTTTGCCTCGTTAATACGGTAGGGCCTTCATTTTTCATCTGATCTTTACCAAACTTTACCAGATTCTCTAGTTATGGCCCTTGATTTAGTTAAAAAGCTTTATTTTTCCCCAAATCTTTCAAAAAAATGTAAATGGCAGTCACTCGCTTCATTGATGTTATAGGAGCCATGTTAGCCAGTAGAGCGGTCACAGGCCCTCTTGGGCCTCTTGTTTTTGATATAAATACTACAAAACAAATACATTCGGTTTTAAACTGAACCTAAGCATATAAAGCTTGCGTATTAATACATTCATATTGTATAAATAACAATTAACCTCATATGAAAACAAACAAAATGCTTTACATTTGTCTTGCAATATGTATGTCACCGCTAGACTTAAGAATAAAGATTTTTAATAACATTCGTATTGCATCAATAACAGCATTGATTATAAATACACATGCTGTTTTCACAAGTCAGTAGCTTATGCCTAGCAATATTAATTTTTAGCTCTACTGTACAAAGGCCAGGCGAGCTTATGGGATCACTTTTCGTCCATCGTCCGTCTGTCCGTCCGACATTTCCTCTGAAACTGCTTGAAGGATTTTGATGAAACTTCATCACAATGTTACTTAGGAGGCCCCCTCTCAGATTTTTGTTTTTCATGGCAGCCAGTCATCCAAGATCGCCACCATGGCTAAAACTAGGTCAAATTTAAGGATTTTATTTCAAACGACATCTCCGAAACCACTTATTCCAATTTATTATACCTCACTCAAAATTCTCTATGTAATTTCCCCATTCCCGATCAGTCAACAATTGGTAATGTTTCATGGTAATGTTTCATGGCATGAAACATTATCTCGTGCATACCGATCATTATCTCGTGCATTACCGATCAGTCAACAATTGGTAATGTTTCATGGTAATGTTTCATGGCATGAAACATTAAATCTTGAAAATTTGTTTCAAGTTCTTTATTGTTGTTAATAAAAAATAATTGCTGATTAAATGAATTTTGATGTTTGGTATAATAAAATAAATATCACATCCCATGGAGGGTGATAGAACATATTGTCAACCCTCGATGTGGTAATGTCCACCTCGGCTAAAGCCTCGGTGGACATTACCAATCTCGGGTTGACAATATGTTCTATCACCCTCCATGGGATGTGATATTTATATAATTGTGAAATACCATAAACATATTCCTTGGGTTGGCCTCAGCGACCCAAAGTTTACATAGAGTTATATAGGAAAAAGTTAAAAATGACATTTCTCTGAAACCGCTTGAAGGATTTTGTTGAAACTTAATCACCATGATCTTTGGGTTAGTCCCCCTCAGATTTGTGTTTCTGGGGCCTCCAGTCATCCATGATGGCCACCGTGGCTAAACTTAGGTCAAATTTAAGGACATTTATCAAACGACATATTACCACGACATATTACCACTTATTCCATTCTAGTTAAATATCATATACATGTTCCTGTTGTTGGCCTGTGTCAAGTTTGTGTTTTTCGTTGTCAAATATTCAAAATGGCCACCATGATAACCCAAAGTTTACATAGAGTTATGTATAGGAAACATGTTTCTTGGGTTGGCCTCTATCATGTTTAATTTTTTGAATCACATCATACCAGTAGATAGTCTACAGGCCCACTTGGGCCTCTTCTTGTTGTTGCTGCTAGACTAGAATTATTATTTTGAATAACTTTTATATTCAATTGCATCAATGAACAAATTGTCAGAATACAGTAATATCATTACTTCTTGTATTCAATTCAATATTGCATCAATTGACAATGTAAACAGTTTTACATCATAAAACTCTCAATGGTTATGAAATTAGGGTGGTTTAGAGTTTAAAACTAAAATTGGGGCAGAGTGGGTGTGTGTGGGGGAGGGTGTCGGGTCGGGGACGGGGGATGTTTGGCTAAACATAGAAGCTTCTCCGGCACTCGAAAATTGTAATGTCCTCCACAACTGTGGACTGACTGCTCAAAAATAAATCGGTATGGTATATTACCACTCAGTTTATTATGTTTCTGTAACATAAATTGACAAACGACAATCTTTCTTTTTATGCGCCCGTACGGACGTATTATGTCTTGTCTTTGTCCGTCCATTTGTCTGTCCGTCCATCTGCCTGTTCATTAACTTTTAGCTAACAAATTATTCTGGCTAATAACTTTCCAAGTATAAGCTCTACAACAGTGAAACATTGTACCATGATTTGACAGGTTCTTAGATACATCTATAGGGCAGAAAAAATTGTTTCCGAGTTACCCGTCCTACATAATATTGAATGGTCAGATTGACAAATTCATCCGAATTTCTACTCGTCCTGCATCAATGAGACATCAAGGCAAGTGGTTGAGTGGAATATTCATGCCATGACCTACAACAGGTTGTCCAACCATTGCCTGTCGGTTCGTTATTCAACAACACCTTAACAGAGTGACATTTCTTTTGTGTCATTTTGTAAGTTTTTAGACACAGCTGGACAGGCCAGCCCTGACTAAACATGCTATCATTCTACAGGAATTTAGATGATACACTTTAACAGTACATGTTGGCCCAGTTCACTACCATTCCTCACCCTATCCCACCATTCTACTTAATACAGGCTTTTAGATACATCTTAACAGGACATAATAACTCTAACCTGCCATTCTATATATGCTTTAAAATAAAACCTAACACTTAGCACCACTATCCCACCATTCTACTGGCTGTAAGAAATAAATACAAGACCTGGCATCACTACCTTCCCATTCTGCTGGCTGTAAGACATGGCACCACTATTCCACATTTTGCTGGCTCTAAGAAACAATTAATGGCTTGGCACCACTATTTTCCCATTCTGCTTGCTTAAAACACAATTACACTACCTTGCACCACTATCTTCCCATGTTGCTGGTTTGAGAAACAAGAAACAAGTACAGGGCCAAGGCCACTATCTTCCTATTTTGTGGGCTCTAAGAAATAATTGCAGGACATGGCACCAGTATCTCGATGTACATGGAGGATGAGCCTGGCATGTTCATTCCTGTTAGGCGCCATGTAACTTTTCTGTGTTGGAGCACCTTAAAACCCCAAATCAAAAAAGAAATTGATGTAGGAAACAATTACAGGGCCTTGCCTCACTGTGTTCCCATTATGCTGGCTGTAAGAAAATATAACAGGACATAGCACCATGCGCTGTCTTATCATTCTACTGCAGGCTCTAAGAAACAAGTATTGGGCCTGTCACCCTTATCTTCCTGTTCTGCTGGCTGTAAGAATAATTACCGGACATGATACCACTATCTGCCCATTCTACTTGTTACAGGAAGCAATTACATGGCCTGGCAGGACTATCTTCCTATTCTGCTGGCTCTAAGAAAAATTACGGGACATGATACTACTATCTGCCCATTCTACTTGATGTAAGAAGCCATTACAGGGCCTGTCACCACTATCTTCCCATTATGCTGGCTGTAAGAAAACATTACAGGACATAGCGCCATTATCTTATAATTCTGCTGCTGGCTCTAAGAAACAATTAAATGGCCTGTCACCCTTATATTCCTGTTCTACTGGCTGTAAGAATAATTATGGGACATGATACCACTCATAATCTGCCTATTCTACTTGATGTAAGAAGCAATTACAGGGCTTGGTACCACAGTCTTCTCAGTCTGCTGGATATAAGAAACAATTACAAGACCTGGCATCCCTATCTCCCCATTCTAGCTGTAAGATTAATTGCAGGACTTGGCACCACTATCTTCCCATTCTGTTGGTTCTTAGAAACAAGAACAGAGCCTGGCACCACTATCTCTTGTACCGCTTGTTTGATTTTATTAAACTTCATTATAATGTTTATCCCAAATATGGGGATGTGACGCGCAAATTTATTTTGGAATCGTCCTAGTTATTGCCCTTAAATTGATAAATGTCCCCTTCTCACAGGAGGCATATTTTTCTAAAAAAAAATTCTCACAAGGAGTTCATGGGTTCAGAGCTTAGGGGCCCTTGTTGGATCAATTTTACATAGTTATTTTTAATTTGTATTATTTTTTATTATTATTATTATTTTTTATTATTATTTTTTCTCATAAGAACCCTTGGTTCATGGGTTCATTTTTAGCTCGACTATTCGAAGAATAAGAGAGCTCATGTAATCACCCCGGCGTCGGCGTTGGCATTTTGCATGTAAGCTGTGTTTACAAGTCTATATCTCTTACTTGCTATGTAGGTACCTTATATGTAAAGGAAGCTTAGGATTGTATTTGGGGTCACTGAGGTCAAGTTCAAGGTCACTGCTGCTAAAAATAGAAAAATGGTTTCCGCTCGGAAAACATGGCTTTCGTGGAATTTCCAAGTTACTTTTTAAATAGTATGCCAGTCCTTTTTCCCCACTCTATATGTTTTTAAACACACTGTAGAGTGTGCAAGTCCTTCTTTACCACTCTATATGTTCTTAAACACACTGTAGAGTGTGCCAGTCCTTCTTCACCACTCTGTATATGTACTGAATACACAGTACAGTGTGCCAGTCCTTCTTCACCACTCTGTATGTACTTAAATACACAGTACAGTGTGCCAGTCTTTCTTCACCACTCTGTATGTACTTAAATACACAGTACATTGTGCCAAACCTTCTTTACCACTCTATATGTACTTAAATACACAGTACAGTGTGCCAGTCCTTCTTCATCACTCTGTATGTTCTTTAATACACTGTACAGTGTGCCAGTCCTTCTTTACCACTCTATACATTCTTAAATGCACTGTACAGTGTGCCAGTTCTTCTTTACCACTCTATACATTCTTAAATACAATGTACAGTGTGCCAGTCCTTATTCACCCCTCTGTATGTTCTTAAATACACAGTACAATGTGTCGGTCCTTCATTACCACTCTATATGTTCTTAAATACATTATACAATGTGCCAGTCCTTCACCATGACTCTGTATGTTTTAAGATACAATGTGCTGTGTGCCAGTCCATCTTCACCACTGAATATCTTCTTAAATACATTGCAAATTGCGACAGTTCTTCTTCACCACTCTATACATCCTTAAATACACCAAAAATGCCATTCCCATCACACACACTGCCATTCCCATCACATCACACTCTGCCATTCCCATCACATCACAATCTGCCATTCCCTTCACATCACACTCTGCCATTCCCATCACATCACAATCTGATATTCCCATCACATCACACACTGCCATTCCCATCACACACACTGCCATTCTCATCAAATCACACTGTGCCATTCCCATCACATCACACTCTTCCATTCCCATCACATCACACTCTACCATCCCCATCACATCACACCCTGACATTCCCATGACATCACACTCTGTCATTACCGTCACATTACACTCTGCCATTCCCGTCACATCACACTCTGCCATTCCCATGACATCACACTCTGCCATTCACATCACATCACACTCTTTCATTTATATCACATCACACTCCACCATTTCCATCACATCACACTCTGCCCTTCCCATCACATCACACTCTGCCATTCCCATTGCATCACACTCTGCCATTCCCATCGCATCACACTCGGCCATTCGCATCGCATCACACTCTGACATTCCCATCGCATCACACTCTGACATTCCCATCGCATCACACTCCGCCATTCCCATCGCACCACACTTTGTCATTCCCATTGCACCACACTCGGCAATTCCCATCACACCACACTCTTCCATTCCCTTCACATCACAATCTGCCATTCCCATCACATCACACTCTGCCATTCACATCACATCCCACTCTGCCATTCTCATGAAATCACACTCTGCCATTTCCATAACACCACAGTCTGCCATTCCCATCACACCACACTCTGCCATTTCCATAACACCACAGTCTGCATCATACTCTGCCATCCACATACAATCACACTCTGCCATTCCCATCATATCACACACTGCCATTCCCATCACATCACACTCTGTCATTTCCATCACATCACATTCTGCCATTTTCATCACATCACACTCTGCCATCCCCATCACATCACACACTGCTATTCCCATCACATCAGATTCTGTCATTTCCATCACATCAGATTCTGTCATTCCCATCACATCACACCCTGCCATTCCACATCACATCACACTCTGCCATCCACATCATATCACATTCTGCCATTCACATCACATCACCACACTCTGTCATTCTCATCGCATCACACTCTACCATTTTCATCACATCACAATCTGCCATTCCCATCACATCACACCCTGCCATTCACATCCCATCACACCCTGACATGCACATCACATCACACTCTGCCATTCCCATCACATCACACTCTGCCATTCCCATCACATCATGCTATGACATTCCCATCACATCATGCTTTGCCATTCCCATCAAATCACGCTCTGCCATTTCCATCAAATCACGCTCTGTCATTTCCATCAAATCACGCTCTGCCATTCCCATCACATCACACTCTGTCATTCCCATAACATCACACTGCCATTCCCACCACATCACACTCTGCCATTCTCATCCCATCACACTCTGCCATTCCCATCACATCACACTCAGCAATCCCTATCACATCACACTCTACTGTTCCCATCACATCACCCATTGTCACCAACATTACATCTGATAACCTTCACTCCACATCGTCCTATCCCAAACAGTGCCATTACAAATTAACATCCGTAATTATTGCCAATAGTACATTTCATAACCATCACCCCTACTTCGTTCAAGATAAATGCAAACATGCATTTCATCAAAGAATGTCAAAAGTACATTTAATAGCCATCACCCCATGTAATCCAAGATTGCCAAGTGTACATTTAATAGCCATCACCGGATGTTGTACAAGATCCACCACGGTACATTGAATGACCATAGCCGTATGTCCTCCAAGATTGCTCCTTTAATAACTATCACCCTATGTCATCCAAGATCGCCAACTGTACATTTAATTACTGTCACCCTATGTCATCCAAGATCGACAACTGCACATATAGATTGCCAACTGTACCTTTAATAACTGTCACCCTATGTCATCCAAGATTGCCAACTGTACCTTTATAACTGTCACCCTATATAATCCAAGATTGCCAGCTATACATTTAATAACGGTCACCCTATGTCATCCAAGATCGCCAACTGTACCTTTAATAACTGTCACCCTATGTAATCCAAGATTGCCAACTGTACATTTAATAACTGTCACCCTATGTCATCCAAGATCACCAACTGTACCTTTAATAACTGTCACCCTGTGTCATCCAAGATTGCCAACTGTACCTTTATAACTCACCCTATATAATTCAAGATTGCCAGCTATACATTTTATAACGGTCACCCTATGTCATCCAAGATCACTAACTGTACCTTTAATAACTGTCACCCAATGTCATCCAAGATCACCAAATGTACCTTTAATAACTGTCACCCGAACAATCCAAAATGACATACAGTAGATTAATAATCCTCATTCTACATCCTCCAAGATCACAAACAATACCTTTATTAACCATTCCTCACCATTGTACAAGATCCCCAACTGGACATTTAATAACTGTCACCCTATGTCATCCAAGATTGCCAACTGCACATATAGATCGCCAACTGGACATTTAATAACTGGCACCCTATGTCATCCAAGATCACCAACTGTACCTTTAATAACTGTCACCCTATGTCATCCAAGAACGCCAACTGTACGTTTAATAACTGTCGCCCTATGTCATCCAAAATCGCCAACTGTACGTTTAATAACTGTCACCCTATGTCATCCAAGATTGCCAACTGTACCTTTAATAACTGTCACCCTATGTCATCCAAGATCACCAAATGTACCTTTAATAACTGTCACCCTATGTAATCCAAGATGACATACAGTAGATTAATAATCCTCATTCTACATCCTCCAAGATCACAAACAATACCTTTATTAACCATTCCTCAACATCTTACAAGATCCCCAACTAGACATTTAATAACTGTCACCCTATGTCATCCAAGATCACCAACTGTACCTTTATAACTCACTCTATATAATTCAAGATTGCCAGCTATACATTTAATAACGGTCACCCTGTCATCCAAGATCGCCAACTGTACCTTTTATAACTATCACCCTATGTAATCCAAGATTGCCAACTGTACATTTAATAACTGTCACCCTATGTCATCCAAGATCGCCAACTGTACCTTTAATAACTGGCACCCTGTGTCATCCAAGATCACCAACTGTACCTTTAATAACTGTCACCCTATGTCATCCAAGATCACCAACTGTACCTTTAATAACTTCACCAAAACAATCCAAGATGACATACAGTAGATTAATAATCCTCATTCTACATCCTCAAAGATCACATTAACCGTTCCTCAATGTCGTACAAGATCCCCAATTGGACATTTAATAACTGTCACCCTATGTCATCCAAGATTGCCAACTGTACATATAGATCGCCAACTGTACCTTTAATAACTGGCACCCTATGTCATCCAAGATCACAAACTGTACCTTTAATAACTGTCACCCTATGTCATCCAAGATTGCTAACTGCACATATAGATCGCCAACTGTACCTTTAATAACTGGCACCCTATGTCATCCAAGATCACCAAATGTACCTTTAATAACTGTCACCCTATGTAATCGAAGATGACATACAGTAGATTAATAATCCTCATTCTACATCCTCCAAGATCACTAACAATACCTTTATTAACCATTCCTCAACATCGTACAAGATCCCCAACTGGACATTTAATAACTGTCACCCTATGTCATCCAAGATTTGCCAACTGTACCTTTAATAACTGTCACCCTATGTCATCCAAGATCGCCAATTGTACATTTATAACTCACCCTATGTAGTCCAAGATTGCCAACTGCACATATAGATCGCCAACTGTACCTTTAATAACTGGCACCCTATGTCATCCAAGATCGCCAACTGTATCTTTAATAACTGTCACCCAAACAATCCAAGATGACATACAGTAGATTAAGAATCCTCGTTCTACATCCTCCAAGATCACAAACAATACCTCTATTAACCATTCCTCACCATCGTACAAGATCCCCAACTGGACATTTAATAACTGTCACCCTATGTCATCCAAGATTGCCAACTGTACATTTATAAATGTCGCCCTATGTAATCTAAGATTACCAACTGTACATTTAATAACTCGCCCTATGTCATCCAAGATCGCCAACTGTACGTTTAATAACTGTCACCCTATGTAATCCAAGATGACATACAGTACATTAATAATCCTCATTGTATATCGTCCAAGATCATAAAATTATTAACCATTCCTCAACATCGTACAAGATCACCAACTGGACATTTAATAACCACCACCGCACGTCCTCTCAAGGTTGCCAGCAGTACCTTTAATAAATAACACTCCACATCATACAAAATAACACCCCACATCATACAAAATTAGTGGACTTTTAATGACCATCACCCCACATCATCCAAAAATAACAACAGTATATTTATCAGCCCACTTGGTCCAGGGTTGCCAATTGAACATTTAATAACCATTGAACGTTTGTCAAAACTCTGTGAAGGTGTTCAGGTCATATAATAATGTATATGTGCCGATTAAAAGCATTATCACGGCTTATTAAAACAAAATTTGATTGAATATGTCCAAAATGAATTTTGAGTTGGTAACTTAATTTGACGCTCCAGTTTTGGGGTTTGATAGCAGTTTGCCCCATCTGGTTAAAGCTGTTTATATTGTGTCTATAGAGTTTGGATTCTCAAAATATGCAAGTCATACGTATATATACCTCATCGTCAGTAAGTTTAGAAACAGTGTACATATGTTGTAAAATTTGGCTGTTGATGGCGGGATAGCTACTTAAATAACCATTGCCCTATGCCATACAATATGGCAAACAGTACATTAATAACCCTCACTTCACATTTTACGAGAACGCCAACAGTACCTGAGTAACTATCGCCCTATGTCATTCAGTATGGCCAACGTTACATTTAATGACCATCACCCCACAACCTCCAAGACATCTAATAGCCATCACCCACATCCTCAAAGATTGCCGGCTGTACCATTAATGACCATCACTCCACATCATCTAAAATTGCCAACATTACCTTTAATTACCACCATCCCAGGTCCTCCAAAACAGACAACAGTACCTTTAATTACCACCATCCCAGGTCCTCCAAAACGGACAATAGTACCTTTAATTACCACCATCCCAGGTCATCCAAAATGGACAACATTACCATTAATTACCACCATCCCAGGTCCTCCAAAATGGACAACATTACCTTTAATTACCACCATCCCAGGTCCTCCAAAATGGACAACATTACATTTAATTGTCACCATCCCAGGTCCTCCAAAATGGACAACATTACCTTTAATTATAACCATCCCAGGTCCTCCAAAATGGACAACATTACCTTTAATTACCACCATCCTAGGTCCTCCAAAATGGACAACATTACATTTAATTATCACCATCCCAGGTCCTCATAATGGACATTACCTTTAATTACCACGATCCCAGGTCCTCCAAAATGGACAACATTACCTTTAATTACCACCATCCCAGGTCCTCCAAAATGGACAACGTTACCTTTAACAACCACCATCCCAGGTCCTCCTAAATGGACAACATTGCCTTTAATTACCACCATCCCAGGACCTCCAAAATGGACAACATTACCTTTAATTACCATCATCCCACTTCCTCCAAAATGGACAACAGTACCTTTAATAATCATCATCATACATCATCCAAGATCGATAAATGAACCTTTAATAACCACCACCCTACGTTTTCTCAAGAATGTCAACTGTAATTTTAATAACCACCACCTCACATCCTCTCAAGATGGCCAACAGTACCTTTAATAAACATCACTCTATGACATATAGAATTGCCAACTGTGAATTTAATGACCATTACCCCACGTCGTCCAATATTGCGAACTGTAAATTTAATGATCATCACCCCACCTCATCCAAGATCGCCAACTGCACTCTCAGTAATGATCACCAAATGTCATTCAAGATCACCAAAAGTACCTTTAAAAGCCATCACACTGAAATGACAATCACTGAAAATTGCCAACAGCACGTTTAATGATAATAATAATTTGTCCATGGCCGCCAAGGGAATCTTTAATAACCATCCCTCCATGTCATCAAAGATTGCCAACAGTACATTTGTTAAACAATTACCACAATACCTCTAATAATCATTACCCAACATTGTCCAAAATTGCCAACAATACCTTCAGTAACCATTACCCAACGTTGTCCGAGATTGACAACTGTACGTTTAATAACATTAACCCACGTCATTCAAAATTGCTAACGGTACGTTTAAAGGGAAAGTGACACAGCCAAACCATCTGTATTATTGGAAGTTTTGAAAAACTTGTACGTTTAATAACCATTAGCAACAGAACTTGTAATAAACATTTCACTGCAAACCATAAATTTAATGACCATCTAATAACAACAACCAAACATTCTCCAAGATTGCAAATGGTACGTTTAATAGCCATGCCCCAATAATGTTCCAAATCACCATCTATACCTTTAATAACCATCAGCCCACATCCTCCCTTCTAATAACCTACACCCAAATCCTGCATGATTCCTCTATGGTACATTTAATAGCCATCCAGCAATTATGTCCACGATCACCATCTATACCTTTAATAACCATCAGCCCACATCCTCCAAGATCCCTTCTAATAACCTACACCCAAATCCTGCATGATTCCTCTATGGTACATTTAATAGCCATCCAGCAATGATGTCCACTATCACCATCTATACCTTTAATAACCATCAGCCCACATCCTCCAGAATTGCCAACTGCAGGGTAGGTATTTTATATGGAAAGGAAGCTTGGGAGTGCAGTTGGGGTTGCTGGGGTCAAGGTCACTGTTACTAAAATAGTTTCCTCTCAATAACCTAAGAAAGGAATGAGATATTAGAATGAAACTTGCTGTGGATGCAGCTGATACCAAAAAGAAGTTTGGGGTTGCTGGGGTCAACATCAAGGTCATTGTTACTGAAAATAGAAAAACATTTTCTGCTCAATAACTCTTAGGTTGGAGTGAGATATTGGAACAAACCTTGCACCTTATATGTAAAGGAAGCTTAGGATTGTATTTGGGGTCACTGAGGTCAAGTTCAAGGTCACTGCTACTAAAAATAGAAAAATGTTTTCTGCTCTGAAAACCCGGTTTTCGTGGAATTTCCACATTTCTTTTTAAATAGTATCCCAGTCCTTCTTCACTGCTCTACATGTTCTTAAACACACTGTAGAGTGTACCATTCTGTACATGTTTAGCTCACCTGAGCCGAAGGCTCACAGGTGAGCTATTTGGATCACTCTTTGTCCGTCCGTCGTCGTTGTAGTCGTCCGTCCTCGTCTTTAACTTTTACCTCGTAAGACTATAGGGCCTTCAGTTTCATTCGATCTTTACCAAACTTTATGAGATTGTTAATATCAATGAAAGATCACACAAGTTCGAAAACTAGGAATATCGTACAAGTAACAGCAGAGTTATGGCCCTTGATTTAGTTAAAAATGCCTTTTAGGCGGCATATAACCTTTTCATGTGTTGGTGCGCCTTAAAACCCCAATTCAATTCAATTCAATTCCTCCGAAACTGCTTATTCCATTCTACTGAAATATCATATACATGTTCCTTGGGTTGGCCTCCATCAAGTTTGTGTTTTTTGTTATCGTCGAATAATCAAAATGGCCGCCACGGCGACCCAAAATTTACGTAAGTGTTATATAGGAAAAGGTTAAAAATGACATCTTCTCTGAAACCACTTGAAGGATTTTGATGAAACTAAATCACAATGATATTTGGGATAGTCCCTCTCAGATTTGTGTTTTTTGCGGCCGCCAGTCATCCAAGATGGCCGCCACGGCTAAAACTAGGTAAAATTTAAGGAAATTTCCAACTACATCTCCGAAACCACTTAATCCATTCCAGTGAAATATCATATACATGTTCCTTGGGTTAGCCTCTATCAAATTTGTGTTTTTCGTTATCATCGAATAATCAAAATGGTTGCCATGGTGACCCAAGGTTTACATAGTTATATAGGAAAAGGTTAAATATGAAATCTTTTCTGAAACCTTTTGAAGGATTTTGTTGAAACTGTATCACAATGGTTGGTGTCTATTAAGTTTGCGGTTTTTGTTTTCTTGCAATAATCAAAATGGCCGCCATGGCGACCCAAAGTTTATATAGGAAAAGGCTAAATATGACATCTTTACACAGTAGTGCATCTACAGGCCCTCTTGGGCCTCTTGTTTTTCCAGTTCGTTGATTTTTGATGGAGTTATGGCCCCTTGACATTTTTTACTTTAAATTTCTTGTCGGCACTACTCCTAAACGGCTTGTTGGATTTCTACAAAATTTGGCAGGAAGCCTCAGTATGATGTCTAGTTGTGCAAAGCGCAGTATATCAATGAAATCTTGGACAAGTTTGAAAACCAGCTAGATCTTGTTAGTAATGACAGTTAGGGCCCTTGATTTGTTCGTCAAAAAAATGCTGTATTGTATTTTCTTTGTTAAATCTGTAGTTACTTCATTTTTAGCTCTACTGGCCAATTTTAGGCCAGGCGAGCTTATGCGATCACTTTTCGTCCGTCGTCCGTCTGTTCGTCCGTCTGTCCGTCCGTCCGAGTTTACAGGAGTGCCTTGTGTGTCTTTTTTTATGTATAAAGTATACTTGTGTGACTTTTTTTTCTTGTGTGACTGACACACAAGCAAGTATGTCTCTATGCCTAGGTAATAGTATATTTCTTCATTTAAAGCAATAAAAAATTGCAGTCACACAAAGGGAGGGGAGCTTGTGTGACTAAAATGTGTCCAAATGGTAAAAACGACACACAAAATGTCAACAGTCACACAAAGTCACATGAACGTACACACCAAAAACAGACACACAAGTTTTAGTCACACAAAGCCTGATTTTGTGTCCGTCCGTCCGTCTGTCTGTCTGTCTGTCTGTCCGTCTCTTCGCAATTTTATAAAATTGACATCTCCTCTGAAACCAGTTGAAGGATTTTGATGAAACTTCATCACAATGTTACTTGGGAGGGCCCCTCTCAGATTTATGTTTTTCGCGGCCGCCAGCCATCCAAGATGGCCGCCATGGCTAAAACTAAGTAAAATTTAAGGAAATTTCAAACGACGTCTCCTCCGAAACCACTTATTCCATTCTTGTGAAATATCATAAACATGTTCCTTGGCTTGGCCTCTATCAAGTTTGTGTTTTTCGTTATCGTCGAATAATCAAAATGGCCACCACGGCGACCCAAAGTTTACATAGAGTTATATAGGAAAAGGTTGAAAATGACATTTTCTCTGAAACCGCTTGAAGGATTTTGATGAAACTTAATCACCTTGATATTTGGTTTAGTCTCTCTCAGATTTGTGTTTTTGGCGGCCACCAGTCATCCAAGATGGCCGCAATGTCTAAAACTAGGTCAAATTTAAGGAAATTTCAAACGACATGTCCTCCGAAAACACTAATCCATTCTTGTGAAATAGCATATACACGTTCCTTGGGTTGGCATCGATCGAATTTGTGTTTTTCATTTTCATCGAATAATCAAAATGGTTGCCATGGTGACCCAAGGTTTACATAGAGTTATATAGGAAAAGGTTAAATATGAAATCTTTTCTGAAACCTTTTGAAGTATTTTGTTGAAACTTTATCACAATGGTTGGCGTCTATTAAGTTTGCGGTTTTTGTTTTCTTGCAATAATCAAAATGGCCACCGAGGCGACCCAAAGTTTATATAGGAAAAGGCTAAATATGACATCTTTACACAGTAGTGCATCTACAGGCCCTCTTGGGCCTCTTGTTTTTCCAGTTCGTTGATTTTTGATGGAGTTATGGCCCCTTGACATTTTTTACTTTAAATTTCTTGTCGGCACTACTCCTAAACGGCTTGTTGGATTTCTACAAAATTTGGCAGGAAGCCTCAGTATGATGTCTAGTTGTGCAAAGCGCAGTATATCAATGAAATCTTGGACAAGTTTGAAAACCAGCTAGATCTTGTTAGTAATGACAGTTAGGGCCCTTGATTTGTTCGTCAAAAAAATGCTGTATTGTATTTTCTTTGTTAAATCTGTAGTTACTTCATTTTTAGCTCTACTGGCCAATTTGAGGCCAGGCGAGCTTATGCGATCACTTTTTGTCCGTCGTCCGTCTGTTCGTCCGTCTGTCCGTCCGTCCGAGTTTACAGGAGTGCCTTGTGTGTCTTTTTTTATGTATAAAGTATACTTGTGTGACTTTTTTTTCTTGTGTGACTGACACACAAGCAAGTATGTCTCTATGCCTAGGTAATAGTATATTTCTTCATTTAAAGCAATAAAAAATTGCAGTCACACAAAGGGAGGGGAGCTTGTGTGACTAAAATGTGTCCAAATGGTAAAAACGACACACAAAATGTCAACAGTCACACAAAGTCACATGAACGTACACACCAAAAACAGACACACAAGTTTTAGTCACACAAAGCCTGATTTTGTGTCCGTCCGTCCGTCCGTCTGTCTGTCTGTCTGTCTGTCTGTCTGTCCGTCTCTTCGCAATTTTATAAAATTGGCATCTCCTCTGAAACCAGTTGAAGGATTTTGATGAAACTTCATCACAATGTTACTTGGGAGGGCCCCTCTCAGATTTATGTTTTTCGCGGCCGCCAGCCATCCAAGATGGCCGCCATGGCTAAAACTAAGTAAAATTTAAGGAAATTTCAAACGACGTCTCCTCCGAAACCACTTATTCCATTCTTGTGAAATATCATATACATGTTCCTTGGCTTGGCCTCTATCAAGTTTGTGTTTTTCGTTATCGTCGAATAATCAAAATGGCCACCACGGCGACCCAAAGTTTACATAGAGTTATATAGGAAAAGGTTGAAAATGACATTTTCTCTGAAACCGCTTGCAGGATTTTTATGAAACTTAATCACCTTGATATTTGGTTTAGTCTCTCTCAGATTTGTGTTTTTGGCGGCCACCAGTCATCCAAGATGGCCGCAATGTCTAAAACTAGGTCAAATTTAAGGAAATTTCAAACGACATGTCCTCCGAAAACACTAATCCATTCTTGTGAAATAGCATATACACGTTCCTTGGGTTGGCATCGATCGAATTTGTGTTTTTCATTTTCATCGAATAATCAAAATGGTTGCCATGGTGACCCAAGGTTTACATAGAGTTATATAGGAAAAGGTTAAATATGAAATCTTTTCTGAAACCTTTTGAAGGATTTTGTTGAAACTTTATCACAATGGTTGGCGTCTATTAAGTTTGCGGTTTTTGTTTTCTTGCAATAATCAAAATGGCCACCGAGGCGACCCAAAGTTTATATAGGAAAAGGCTAAATATGACATCTTTACACAGTAGAGCGTCTACAGGCCCTCTTGCGCCTCTTGTTTTTGCAATGTTTTAGAAGTACAGATGGGAATTTTATGTTGACAACCCTTGATATAAGAGCCGTTTTAGCCAGAAGAGCGTCCACAGGCCCTCTTGGGCCTCTTGTTATGAAATCTCATTCATATAAGAAAGTGGGACAAATTAAAAAATACCCATTGCAGAAAGACACACCAGATGTATTGCCCATGATTACCAGGTGAGCGATCTAGGACCATCTTGGTCCTCTTGTTAAATAATCTGTACAGTGTGCCTTCTTCACCACTCTGTATGTTCTTAAATACACAGTACAGTGTCCCAGGCCTTTTTTGACTACAATATACATTCTATACTACTATACTATATACATTGGTAAATACAATGTACAATGTGCCAGTCCTTCTTTACAACTCTATATGTTCTTAAATACATTGTACAATGTAACAGTCCTTCTTCATGAATCTGTATTTTTTTAGATACAATATCCAGTTTTTGACTACTATATACATTCTTAAATACAGTGGGCCAGCTCTTCTTTACCACTCTATATATATTTAAATACACTGTACAGTTGTACTACTATATACATTGTTAAATACAACGTACAATGTGCCAGTCCATCTTACCACTCTATATGCTCTTCAATACATTGTACAATGTGCCAGTCCATCTTCATGACTCTGTATCTTTTAGATACAATGTGCAGTGTGCCAGTCCATCTTCACCACTGAATATCTTCTTCAGTAAATTGCGACAGTTCTTCTTCACCACTCTAAACATCCTTAAATACACCACTAAAGTGTGCCAGTCCTTCATCTTTCTATACATTCCTAAATACATTGTACAGTGTGCCAGTCCTTCATCTTTCTATACATTCCTAAATACATTGTACAGTGTGCCAGTTCTTCAGGCCTAAAATTTTTTTTGTGTGTATCGGGTAACATGTTCAAAATTGGTAGGTAGGGTAGGTCGGATTTTTTTTTTTTTTTTTTTTTTTAAGGATTGTTTTTTATGAACGCAAAGAAGTTGCACTGAATTATGTACTATAATTACTGTGACTTTATATTGTTATTTTTTTTTATTTTTTTTTATTTTTTTTTTATTTTTTTTATTTTTTTATTTTTTTTTCGAAATGGACCAAAAAAAACGTCAGGGTCGGCGGGTATTCGTAGGTAGGGTCCGGTGACCCGAACCACACAATTTTTTTTTTTAGGCCTCACCACTCTGTATATAATTAAATACATTGTACAGTGTGCCAGTTCTTCACCACTCTATATATAATTAAAAACATTGTACAGAGTGCCAGTCCTTCTTCACCACTATAGATAATTAAAAATTGTACAGTGTGCCAGTCCTTCTTCAACACTCTCTACAATCTTTAAATACATTTTGCAGTGTGCCAGTCGTCCGTACGTCACGTTTTTAGCTCTACTGTCCAAGGGCCAGCAGAGCTTATGGGATGGTGTGTTGTCCGTCTTCCGTCGTCCGTCGTCCGTTAACTTTTCTTCAAACAACTTCTCCTCAGAAACCGCTTGGCTAATTTTGACCAAACTTCACATGGATAATCCTTAGTTGAATGCTTTTTAGATTTGTTAAAATTAGGTCAGCGCTACATCCAAGATGGCTGCCATTACCATATATGGTCGAAACCTTAAAAAATCTTCTTCTCCAGAACCGCTGGACAGATTTCGACAGTTCTTCTTTAAAATGATCACCAATGCCTAGACTATCAAGTTTGTTCAAGTAAAGTCCCCGGGGTCAAAAAATGGCCGTGCCACGGGGGTCCAAATTTTGTATATTGGGGTTTTGCATGTTTTTCATATAGACATATAGGAAAAAACTTTAAAAAATCTTCTTCTCTGAAACCACAAGGCACAGAGCTCTCATGTATTACATGTAGCATTAGCTTATGGTCCTCTACTAACTTTGTTCAAATGGTGACCCTGGGGTCAAATTTGTCCCCGCCCCGGGGGGCACAGTTTTACATAGACTTATATAGGATTTTTTATAAAAAAATCTTCTTCTAGGAAACTACAACAGCCAGAGGTTTGATATTTTGCATTTACTATAAGTTTATGGTCCTTTACCAAGTTTGTTCAAATGGTGACCCTCGGGTCACATTTGGCACTGCCCCAAGGGTCACATGTTTTACATAGACATGTATAGGGAAAAACTTAAAAAATCTTCTTCTCTGAAACTGCAAGAGCCATAGGTTTAATATTTTGCATTTGCTATAAGCTTGTGGTCCTCTACCAAGTTTGTTCAAATGGTGACCCAGGGGTCACATTTTTTTTTTTTTTTTTTTTTTTTTTTAAATGTTTTTTTATTTTATTTTTATTTTTTTCTATGTTGGACCAGTCGGACCAGTACCAGAGGAGTTATGGCTCTTGATTTAGTTAAAAATGCTATATTTTGCCTCATTAATACGGTAGGGCCTTTATTTTTCATCTGATCTTTACCAAGCTTTACCAGATTCTTTAGTTATGGCCCTTGATTTAGTCAAAAAGCTGTTTTTTGCCCGAAACTTCCAATAAAACATAAATGGCAGTCACTCGCTTCATTGATGTTATAAGAGCCATGTTAGCCAGTAGAGCGTCCACAGGCCCTCTTGGGCCTCTTGTTTATTAGCTCTACTGGCCAAGGGCCAGCAGAGCTTATGGGATGGTGTGTTGTCCGTCTTCCCGTCGTCCGTCGTCCGTCCGTCGTCCGTTAACTTTTCTTCAAACGACTTCTCCTCAGAAACCGCTTGGCTAATTTTGACCAAACTTCACATGGATGATCCTTAGATGAATGCTTTTTAGATTTGTTAAAATTAGGTCAGCGCTACATCCAAGATGGCTGCCATTACCATATATAGTCAAAACCTTAAAAAAATCTTCTCCAGAACCGCTTGACAGATTTCAACAGTTTTTCTTTTAAAATGATCGTCAACGCCTAGACTATCAAGTTTGTTCAAATTAAGTCCCCGGGGTCAAAAATGGCCGTGCCTCGGGGGTCCAAAGTTTGTATATTGAGGTTTTGCATGTTTTTCATATAGACATATAGGAAAAAAGTTTAAAAAATCTTCTTCTCTGAAACGACAAGGAACAGAGCTCTCTTGTATTACATGTAGCATCAGCTTATGGTCCTCTACTAAGTTTGTTCAAATGGTGACCCTGGGGTCAAATTTGTCCCCGCCCCGAGGGTCACAGTTTTACATAGACTTATATAGGATTTCTTTTTTAAAAATCTTCTTCTCGGAAACTACAAGAGCCAGAGGTTTGATATTTTGCATTTACTATAAGTTTATGGTCCTTTACCAAGTTTGTTCAAATGGTGACCCTGGGGCCCCAAGGGTCACATGTTTTACATAGACATGTATAGGGAAAAACTTAAAAAATCTTCTCTGAAACTGCAAGAGCCAGAGGTTTAATATTTTGCTGTTGCTATAAGCTTATGGTCCTTTACCAATTTTGTTCAAATGCTGACCCTGGGGTCACATCTTGCCCCGCCCCGGGGGTCACAGTTTTACATCAATGCTTATTTTAAAAAATTTAATTTCTTTATTTTTTATTTTTTTATTTTTTTTTTTTTTTTATTTTTTTTTTTGAAATTTTTTTTTTAAATTTTTTTTTTTTTTTTTTTGAATTTTTATTTTTTTTTTTATATTTTTTTTTTTGAATTTTTTTTTTTTTTTTTTTAATATTTTTTTTGAATTATTATTTTTTTTTTTTAAACTTTTATTATCTCTTCTGGCCAACTTGGAAAACCAGCCAGATCGGACCAGTAATGACAGAGTTACTGCTCTTGATATAGTTAAAAATGCTATATTTTGCCTCTTTAAGACGATAGTCACTCGCTTCATTGATGTCATAAGAGCCATATAAGCAAGTAGAGCGTCCACAGGCCCTCTTGGGCCTCTTGTTTTTATTTGATTTTTTAAAAAAAAATCACTTGTTTTATCAATTTTTTACAATTTTTTCATATTTTTCACTCTTTTTTTACAATTTTTTAATTATTTTTAGCTCTACTGGCCAAAGGCCAGCAGAGCTTATGGGATGCCGAGTTGTCCGTCGTCCGTCCGTCGTCCGTCGTCGGCGTTAACTTTTGTCTCGTTAAGACGATAGGGCCTTCATTTTTCATCCGATCTTAACCAAACTTTAACAGGTTGTTAATATCAATGAAAGCTCGGATGAGTTCGAAAACCAGCCAGATCGGACCAGTAACAGCAGAGTTATGTCCCTTGATTTAGTTAAAAATGCTATATGCTATATTTTGCCTCGTTAAGACAATAGGGCCTTCATTTTTCATCCTATCTTTACCAAACTTTACCACATTGTTAATATCAATGAAAGCTCGGACAAGTTCGAAAACAAGCCAGATCGGACCAGTAACAGCAGAGTTATGGTCCTTGATTTAGTTAAAAATGCTATATTGCTATATTTTGCCTCGTTAAGACGATAGGGCCTTCGTTTTTCATCCTATCTGTACCAAACCTTACCACATTGTTAATATCAATGAAAGCTCGGAAGAGTTCGAAAACCAGCCATATCGGACTAGTAACAGCGGAGTTATGGCCCTTGATTTAGTTAAAAATGCTATATTTTGCATCGTTAAGACGATAGAGGCTTCATTGTTCATCTGATCTTTACCAATCTTTATCAGATTGTTAATGTTGTTGAAAGCTCGAACAAGTTTGAAAACCAGCCATATCGGAACAGTAACAGCGGAGTTATGGCCCTTGATTTAGTTAAAAATGCTATATTTTGCCTCGTTACTATAGGAGCTTCATTGTTCATCCGATCTTTACCAAACTTTATCAGATTGATTATATCAATGAAAGCTCGGACAAGTTCGAGAATCAGCCATATCGGATTAGTAACAGCGGAGGTATGGCCCTTGATTTAGTTAAAAATGCAATATTTTGCCTCGTTAAGACGATAAGGGCTTCATTGTTCATCCGATCTTTACTAATCTTTATTAGATTGTTAATGTCGTTGAAAGCTCGAAAAAGTTCGAAAACCAGCCATATCGGACCTGTAACAGCGGAGTTATGGCCCTTGATTTAGTTCAGAATGCTATATTTTGCCTCGTTAAGACGATTAGGCCTTCATTTTTCATCCGATCTTTACCAAATTTTATCAGATTGTTAATGTCTATGAAAGCTTGGTCAAGTTCGAAAACCAACCAGATCGAATCAGTAACAGCGGAGTTATGGCCCTTGATTTTGTTAAAAATACTACAGTTTGCCTCGTCATATGATAGGGCCTTGACTTTGCCAAACTTTCGCAGATTTTATGACTTCCTTTTTTTATATTATTATTAATTTTATTTCATTTTTTTTTTTTAATTTCTTTTTTGAGATTTTTTTTGTTTTAATTATTATATATATATTTTTTTTTCATTAGATTTTGTGAGATTTTTTCATTTTTTTTTTTTATCAATAAAATTTTATTTATTTATTTTTTTTATTATTTTTATCTCTATGTTGGACCAGTCGGACCAGTAACAGAGGAGTTATGGCTCTTGATTTAGTTAAAAATGCTATATTTTGCCTCGTTAGGTAGGGCCTTCATTTTTCATCTGACCTTTACCAAACTTTACCAGATTCTTTAGTTATGGCCCTTGATTTAGTTAAAAAGCTGTTTTTTGCCCGAAACTTTCAAAAAAACGTTAATGGCAGTCACTCGCTTCATTGATGTTATAAGAGCCGTGTTAGCCAGTAGAGCGTCCACAGGCCCTCTTGGGCTTTTTTTTTTTTTTTTTTTTTTTGATTGATTTGATTTTTTTTGATTTTTTCACATATTTTTTTCATTATCTTTTTAATTACTTGACACTTACTTTAAAATTTCTTGTCGACGCTACCCATCCTAAATGCCTTGTTGAATTTCGACGAAACTTGGCAGGAAGCATCGGTATGATGTCTAGTTGTGCATATCACGCTTTTATTCCAGTTTGCTGATTTTTGACGGAGTTATGGCCCTTTGACATTTTTATTTTAAATTTCTTGTCGGCGCTACTCCTCTTAAACGGCTTGTTGGATTTCTACGAAATTTGGCAGGAAGTCTCAGTATGATGTCTAGTTGTGCAAAGCGCGGTATATCAATGAAATCTTGGACAATTTCGAAAACCAGCTAGATCTTGTTAGTAATAACAGAGTTATGGCCCTTGATTTGTTGAAAAATGCTCTATTGTATTTTCCTTTGTTAAATCTATAGGAGAAGAGAGCTATATCTAGCTATATCTATCTAAATCTATAAGAGCTGTTTTAGCCAGCAGAGCGTCCACAGGCCCTCTTGGGCCTCTTGTTACACTCAAGTTGTTTATTAAGTCCATTTCTCAGATACCAAAAGCCATACAGTTTTCAAACTTCATATACACTTACATCTATATGGCAGCAATATGTTCCTATCCAAATCAGGTCAATATAAATGACCTTGATCTACTTTTTAGCTCTACTGATAAGAGATCAGCAGAGCTTATGCCGTGGTGCGGCGTCCGTCGTCCGTCCGTCTGTCCGTCCGTCCGTTAACTTTTTTTTTGTAGCGACTACACCTCTGAAACTACGGAATATATTTTCATGAAACTTTACAGAAATGTTGCCCATGAAGTCTAGTTGATCCTAGCAAAAATTCATGTAGATGTGAAATCCAAGATGGCCACCAAATCTAAAAATAGGTTTTTAAAAGAAAAGTTTGTAGCGACTACTTCTTGAAAACTCTAAGGGATATTGCTATGGGACTTTTTCTAAAATGATCAGCATGACATGATGTTGGTCCTTGTCGAAAATCGTTTTGATTCGACGTTAAACATGGCTGCCAGCGGCCATCTTTGTTTACATAGAGTTATATAATGAAAACTTGTAGCGACTACTCCTCTGAAACTACTTGACGGATTTTCATGAAACTCCACAGGAATGTTGCTCTTGATGTCTAATTAATCCTAGCAAAATTTCAGGTCGGCCGGAAATTCAAGATGGCCGCCACGGCTAAAAATAGATTTTTAAAAAATAAGTTTGTAGCGACTACTTCTTGAAAACTATAAGAGATATTGATATGGGACTTTTTCTAAAATGATCAGCATGACATGATGTTGGTCCTTGTTGAAAATCGTTTTGATTCGACGTTAAACATGGCTGCCAGCGGCCATCATTGTTTACATAGAGTTATATAATGAAAACTTGTAGCGACTACTCCTCTGAAACTACTTGACGGATTTTCATGAAACTTCACAGGAATGTTGCTCTTGATGTCTAATTGATCCTAGCAAAATTTCAGGTTGGCCGGAAGTTCAAGATGGCCGCCACGGCTAAAAATAGATTTTTAAAAAATAAGTTTGTAGCGACTACTTCTTGAAAACTATAAGAGATATTGATATGGGACGTTTTCTAAAATTATCAGCATGACATGATGGTTATCCGAGTCGAACATTATTTTGATTCGACGTTAAACATGGCTGCCAGTGGCCATCTTTTTTTACATAGAGTTATATAATGATAACTTGTAGCGACTACTCCTCTGAAAATACTTGACGGATTTTCATGAAACTTCACACGAATGTTGCTCTTGATGTCTAATTGGTCCTTGCAAAATTTCAGGTCGGCCGGAAATTCAAGATGGCCGCCATGGCTATAAATAGATTTTCAAAATACAAGTTTGTAACGACTACTTCTTGAAAACTATAAGTGATATTGATATGGGACTTTTTCTAAAATGATCAGCATGACATGATGGTTATTCATGTCGAACATTATTTTGATTCGACGTTAAACATGGCTGCCAGTGGCCATGTATGTTTACATAAGAGTTATATAATGATAACTTGTAGCGACTACTCCTCTGAAACTACTTGACGGATTTTCATGAAACTTCACACAAATGTTGCTCTTGATGTCCAATTGATCTTAGCAAAATTTCAGGTCGGCCGGAAATTCAAGATGGCCGCCATGGCTAAAAATAGATTTTTAAAAAATAAGTTTGTAGCGACTACTTCTTGAAAACTATAAGAGATATTGATATGGGACTTTTTCTAAAATGATCAGCATGACATGATGGTTATCCGAGTCGAACATTATTTTGATTCAATGTTAAACATGGCTGTCAGTGGCCATCTTTGTTTACATAGAGTTATATAATGAAAACTTGTAGCGAATACTCCTCTGAAACTACTTGACGGATTTTCATGAAACTTCACAGGAATGTTGCTCTTGATGTCTAATTGATCCTAGCAAAATTTCAGGTCGGCCGGAAATTCAAGATGGCCACCACGGTTAAAAATAGATTTTCAAAAAACCAGTTTGTAGCGACTACTTCCTGAAATCAAAATCAATCAGTAGAGCTTCAAGGTCATTGACCTCTTGTTAAACTTTGTTAATTTACATCAAAGTTTTTCATTCAAGTTTTTAACATCAAAGTTTTTTCTCCAACAACAGACGCCTTGGAGCTTTCAAACTTTACAAATGTTGATAACTACATGACAGCGATATGTTCCAATGAAAAGTGGGTCAATATGAATTACCTTCACCTACCTTTGGCACTTTGTTAAATTACATTGAAGTTTTACATTTAAGTTTTTTTATTAACTAAGTTTCTCAGATACCAAAAGCCATACAGATTCCAAACTCTTAAACACTCTAAGCACTTTCATTTCTTTCAAGAGAATGGAAGAGTGAGTTTTGTTGGAATGGCAGAGCGAGATGTGCTGTGAATCGCAGAGTGAGATGTGATGAGGATGGCAGTGTGATGTAATGGGAATGGCAGAGTGTGATGGGATGGGAATGGCAGAGTGTGATGGGATGGGAATGGCAGAGTGGGATGGGATGGGAGTGGCAGAGTGTGATTTGATGGGTGTGGTAGAGTGTGATGTGATGGGTGTGGCAGAGTGTGATGTGATGGGAATGGCAGTGTGATGTGATGTGTGTGGCAGAGTGTGATGTGAAGGGTGTGGCAGAGTGTGATGTGATCGGTGTGGCAGAGTGTGATGTGATCGGTGTTTCAGAGTGTGATGTCATGGGTGTGGCAGAGTGTGATGCGATGGGTGTGGCAGAGTGTGATGTGATGGGAGTGTCAGAGTGTGATGTAATGGGTGTGGCAGAGTGTGATGTGATGGGAGTGGCAGAGTGTGATGTGATGGGAGTGGCAGAGTGTGATGTGATGGGAGGGGCAGAGTGTGATGTGATGAGTGTGGCAGAGTGTGATGGGATGGGTGTGGCATAGTGTGATGTGATGGTGTGGCAGAGTGTGATGTGATGGTGTGGCAGAGTGTGATGTGATGGGTGTGGCCGAGTGTGATGTGATGGGTGTGCCAGAATGTGATGTGATGGGTGTGGCTGAATGTGATGTGATGAGTGTGGCTGAGTGTGATGTAATGGGTGTGGCAGAGTGTGATGTGATGGGTGTGGCAGAGTGTGATATGATGGGAGTGGCAGAGTGTGATGTAATGGGAGTGGCAGAGTGTGATGGGATGGGTGTGGCAGAGTGTGATGGGATGGGTGTGGCAGAGTGTGATGGGATGGGTGTGGCAGAGTGTGATGGGATGGGTGTGGCAGAGTGTGATGGGATGGGTGTGGCAGAGTGTGATGGGATGGGTGTGGCAGAGTGTGATGGGGTGGGAGTGGCAGTGTGTGATGGGATGGGAATAGCATAGTTTGATGTGATGGGAATGGCAGTATGTGATGTGATGAGAATGGCAGAGTGTGATGTGATGGGAATATCAGAGTGTAATGTGATGAAGATGGTAGAGTGGGATGTGATGGGAATGGCAGTGTGTGATGTGAAGGGAATATCAGAGTGGGGTGTGATGGGAATGGCAGAGTGTGATGTGATGGGAATGGCAGAGTGTGATGTGATGGGAATGGGATTGTGTGATACTGTGGTGAGTGTGGCAGAGCATGCTGTGGTGAGGATGTTTGAGCATAGTATGGTATGACAGATTGTGGTATTATGAGTATGATAGTGTGTAAACTGATGAGTATGTTAGACTATGGTATAGCCTGTATGATAGAGACTGGCATGTTGAGTATAGTAAAGCGCTTTGCTGTACTCATCATGCCTTGCTCTATCATACTGATCATGCCATGCTCTCCATAAGGTAGTGCATGATATAATGGTTATGGTAGAGCGCTATGCCATGATCATCCTATCTTGCTCTACCAAACTCATCAGACTACACATCGTCATTCTCATCATAGTACACTGGTTCTAATCATACTACACTCTATCAATCTCATCATATCACACCATGTCATTCTCATTACATCGCACTCAGCCATTCCCATCACATCAAACTCTTCCATTCCCATCACACACGCTGCCATTCCCATCACATCACACTCTGCCATTCCCATCACATTACACTCTGCCATTCACATCACACCACACTCTGCCATTCCCATCACACCCCACTCTGCCATTCCTTCACATCACATACTGCCATTCCTATCACATCACACTCTACCATTCCCATCACATCACACTCTGACATTCCCGTCACATCACACTTGGCCATTCCCGTCGCATCACACTCTGTCATTCCCGTCACACCACACTCGGCCATTCCCATCACATCACACTCTGCCACACCCATCACATCACACTCTGGCACACCCATCACATCACACTCTGCCAAACCCATCACATCACCCTCTGCCACACCCATCACATCACACTCTGCCATTCCCATCACATCACACTCTGCCATTCCCATCACATCACACTCTGCCACACCCATCACATCACACTCTGCCACACTCATCACATCACACTCTGCCATTCCCATCATATCACTCTCTGCCCTTCCCATCACATCACTCTCTGCCCTTTCCATCACATCACACTCTGCCATTCACACACATCACACTCCGCCATTCCCATCGCATAACACTCTGTTATTCCCATCGCAACACACTCTGCCATTACCTTCACATCACTATCTGACATTCCCATCACATCACACACTGCCATTCCCATCACATCACACTATTCCATTCCCATCACACCATACTCTGCTATTCCCATCACACCACACTTTGCCAATCCCATCACACCACACTCTGCCATTCCCTTCACATCAAAGTCTGCCATTCCCATCCCATCACACTCTGCCGTCCACATTCAATCACACTCTGCCATTCCAATCACATCACACACTGCCATTCTCATCACATCACACTCTGTCATTTCCATCACATCACACTCTGCCATTCCCATCACATCACACTATGCCATTCCCATCACATCACTTTATGCCATTCCCAACACATCACGCTTTGCCATTCCCATCAAATCACGCTCTGCCATTTCCATCAAATCACGCTCTGCCATTCCCATCACATCACGCTATGCCACTCCCATCACATCATGCTTTGCCATTCCCATCAAGTCACACTCTGCCATTCCCATCACATCACGCTCTGTCATTCCCATAACATCACACTGCCATTCCCACCACAACACGCGCTCTCATTCTCATCCCATCACACTCTGCCATTCTCTTCCCATCACACTCTGCCATTCCCATCACAACACACTCTGCCATCCCTATCACATCACACTATGCCATTCCCATCACATCACACATTGTCACGAACATTAATCTGATAACCTTCACCCCACATCGTCCTATCCCCAACAATGCCATTACAAATTAACATCCTTAATGATTGCCAATAGTACATTTCATAACCATCACCCCTTCTTCGTTCAAGATAACCATACATGCATTTCATCAAAGAATGTCAAAAGTACATTTAATAACCATCATCTTATGTCATCCAAGATGGCCATCAGTACATTTAATAACCATCATCCCACGTAATCCAAGATTGCCAACTGTACATTTAATAGCCATCACCGGATGTTGTACAAGATCCACCACGGTACATTGAATGACCATAGCCGTATGTCCTCCAAGATTGCACCTTTAATAACTCACCCTATGTCATCCAAGATTGCCAACTGTACATTTATAAATGTCACCCTATGTAATCTAAGATTGCCAACTGTACATTTAATAACTCGCCCTATGTCATCCAAGATCGCCAACTGTACGTTTAATAACTGTCACCCTATGTAATCCAAGATGACATACAGTACATTAATAATCCTCATTGTATATCGTCCAAGGTGTTCAGGTCGTATAATAATGTATATGTGCCGATTAAAAGCATAATCACGGCTTATTAAAACAAAATTTTATTGAATATGTCTAAAATGAATTTTGAGTTGGTAACTTAATTTGACGCTCCAGTTTTGGGGTTTGATAGCAGTTTGCCCAATCTGGTTAAAGCTGTTTATATTGTGTCTATAGAGTTTGGATTCTCAAAATATGCAAGTCATACATATATATACCTCATCGTCAGTAAGTTTAGAAACAGTGTACATATGTTGTAAAAGTTGGCTGTTGATGGCGGGATAGCTACTTAAATAACCATTGCCCTATGTCATACGATATGGCAAACAGTACATTAATAACCCTCTCTTTTACGAGAACGCCAACAGTACCTGAGTAACTATCGCCCTATGTCATTCAGTATGGCCAACGTTACATTTAATATCCATCACCCCACATCCTCAAAGATTGCTGGCTGTACCTTTAATGACCATCACCCCACATCCTCAAAGATAGCCAGCTGTACCATTAATGACCATCACTCCACATAATCTAAAATTGCCAACATTACCTTTAATTACCACTATCCCAGGTCCTCCAAAATGGACAACATTACCTTTAATTACCACCATCCCAGGTCCTCCTAAATGGACAACATTGCCTTTAATTAGCACCATCCCAGGTCCTCCAAAATGGACAACATTACCTTTAATTACCATCATCCCACTTCCTCCAAAATGGACAACAGTACCTTTAATAATTATCATCATACATCATCCAAGATCGATAACTGAACTTTTAATAACCACCACCCTACGTTTTCTCAAGAATGTCAACTGTAATTTTGATAACCACCACCTCACATCCTCTTAAGATGGCCAAGAGTACCTTTAATAAACATCACTCTACGACATATAGAATTGCCAACTGTGAATTTAATGACCATCGCCCCACGTCGTCCAATATTGCGAACTGTAAATTTAATGATCATCACCCCACCTCATCCAAGATCGCCAACTGCACTCTCAGTAATGATCACCAAATGTCATTCAAGATCATGAAAAGTACCTTTAAAAGCCATCACACTGAAATGACAATCACTGAAAATTGCCAACAGCACGTTTAATGATAATAATAATTTGTCCATGGCCGCCAAGGGAATCTTTAATAACCATCCCTCCATGTCATCCAAGATTGAAACGACCATTGCCAACAGTACATTTGTTAAACAATTACCACAATACCTCTATTAATCGTTACCCAACATTGTCCAAAATTGCCAACAATACCTTCAGTAACCATTACGCAATGTTGTCCGAGATTGACAACTGTACGTTTAATAACATTAACCCACGTCATCCAAAATTACTAACGGTACATTTAAAGGGAAAGTGACACAGCCAAACCATCTGTATTATTGGAAGTTTTAAAAAACTTGTACGTTTAATAACCATTACCCAACATCATCCGAGATTGCCAATAGCCCATTTAATAACCATAACCACATGTTCTCCAAGATTACCAAGTACACGTTGCCCAAGATTGGCAACAGAACTTGTAATAAACATTTCCCTGCAAACCATAAATTTAATGACCATCTAATAACAACAACCAAACATTCTCCAAGATTGCAAATGGTACGTTTAATAGCCATGCCCCAATAATGTTCCAAATCACCATCTATACCTTTAATAACTATCAGCCCACATCCTCCAAGATCCCTTCTAATAACCTACACCCAAATCCTGCATGATTCTTCTATGGTACATTTAATAGCCATCCAGCAATGATGTCCACTATCACCATCTATACCTTTAAAAACCGTCAGCCCACATCCTCCAGAATTGCCAACTGCAGGGTAGGTATTTTATATGGAAAGGAAGCTTGGGAGTGCAGTTGGGGTCGCTGGGGTCAATGTCACTGTTACTAAAATAGTTTCCTCTCAATAACCTAAGTAAGGAATGAGATATTAGAATGAAACTTGCTGTGGATGCACTGATACCAAAAAGAAGTTTGGGGTTGCTGGGGTCAACATCAAGGTCATTGTTACTAAAAATAGAAAAACATTTTCTGCTCTATAACTTTTAGGTTGGAGTGAGATATTGGAACAAACCTTGCACCTTATATGTAAAGGAAGCTAAGGATTGTATTTGGGGTCACTGGGGTCAAATAGAAAAATGTTTTCTGCTCTGAAAACATGGTTTTCGTGGAATTTCCACATTTCTTTTTAAATAGTATCCCAGTCCTTCTTCACTGCTCTACATGTTCTTAAACACACTGTAGAGTGTACCATTCTGTACATTGTTAGCTCACCTGAGCCGAAGGCTCACATGTGAGCTATCTGGATCACTCTTTGTCCGTCCGTCGTCGTTGTAGTCGTCCGTCCTCGTCATTTACTTTTACCTCGTAAGAC
The DNA here is from genome assembly GCA_037043455.1 of Cyrtodaria siliqua. Lineage (NCBI taxonomy): Eukaryota > Metazoa > Mollusca > Bivalvia > Adapedonta > Hiatellidae > Cyrtodaria > Cyrtodaria siliqua. The sequence continues at coordinate 78,382 of JAWPHD010007311.1, forward strand.
GATAGGGCCTTCATTTTCATTCGATCTTTACCAAACTTTATGAGATTGTTAATATCAATGAAAGATCACACAAGTTCGAAATCTAGTCATATCGGACCAGTAACAGCAGAGTTATGGCCCTTGATTTAGTTAAAAATGCAATATTTTGCCTCGTTAAGTCTATAGGGCGTTCCGTTTTCATCCGATCTTTACCAAACTGTACCAGATTGTTACTATCAATAAAAGCCAGCCAGATTGGACCAGTAACAACAGAGTTATGGCCCTTGATTGTAAATGCTATATTTTGCCTTATTAAGACGATAGGGTCTTCATTTCTCATCCGATCTTTACCAAGACCAGATTGTTAATATCAATGAAAACTCGGACAAGTTCGAAAAACCCAGCCAAATCAGACCAGTAACAGCGGAGTTATGGCCCTTGATTTCGTTAAAAATACTATATTTTGCCTCGTTTGGGCCTTCATTTTTCATCCGATCTTTACCAAACTTTTTTTTATTAACGCCGTGTTCGATTTGACGAAACCTAGCAAGAAGCATTGCTATGATTATTGCATTTTTTAGCTCTACTGGCCAAAGGCCAGGAGGGCATATGCGATCACTTTTCGTCCGTCGTCCGTCTGTCCGTCTGTTCGCAATTTTATAAAATCGATATCTCCTCTGAAACCGCTTGAAGGATTTTGATGAAACTTCATCACAGTGTTACTTGCGAGGGACCCTCTCATATCTGTGTTTTTGTTTTTCGCGGCCGCCAGTCATCCAAGATGGCCGCCATGGCTAAAACTAGATCAAATTTAAGGAAATTTCAAACGACATCTCCGAAACTGCTTATTTCATTCTACTGAAATATCATATACATGTTCCTTGGGTTGGCCTCTATCAAGTTTATGTTTTTTGTTATCGTCGAATAATCAAAATGGCCACCAAGGCGACCCAAAATTTACATAAGAGTTATATAGGAAAAGGTTAAAAATGACATCTTCTCTGAAACCGCTTGAAGGATTTTGATGAAACTAAATCACAATGATATTTGGGATAGTCCCTCTCAGATTTATGTTTTTTGCGGCCACCAGTCATCCAAGATGGCCGCCATGGCTAAAACTAGGTCAAATTTAAGGAAATTTCAAACTACATCTCCGAAACCACTTAATCCATTCCAGTGAAATATCATATACATGTTCCTTGGGTTGGCTTCTATCAAATTTGTGTTTTTCGTTATCATCGAATAATCAAAATGGTTGCCATGGTGACCCAAGGTTTACATAGTTATATAGGAAAAGGTTAAATATGAAATCTTCTCTGAAACCTTTTGAAGGATTTTGTTGAAACTTTATCACAATGGTTGGCATCTATTAAGTTGGTGTTTTTTGTTTTCTTGCAATAATCAAAATGGCCACCGTGGCGACCCAAAGTTTATATAGGAAAAGGCTAAATATGACATCTTTACACAGTAGAGCGTCTACAGGCCCTCTTGGGCCTCTTGTTTTTCCAGTTCGTTGATTTTTGATGGAGTTATGGCCCCTTGACATTTTTTACTTTAAATTTCTTGTCGGCACTTCTCCTAAACGGCTTGTTTGATTTCTACAAAAGTTGGCAGGAAGCCTCAGTATGATGTCTAGTTGGGCAAAGCGCAGTATATCAATGAAATCTTGGTCAAGTTTGAAAACCAGCTAGATCTTGTTAGTAATGACAGTTAGGGCCCTTGATTTGTTCAAAAATGCTGAATTGTATTTTCCTTTGTTAAATCTGTAGTTACTTCGTTTTTAGCTCTACTGGCCAATTTTAGGCCAGGCGAGCTGATGCGATCACTTTTCGTCCATTGTCCGTCTGTCCATCCGTCCGTCCGAGTTTACAGGAGCGCCTTGTGTGTCTTTTTTTATGTATAAAGTATACTTGTGTGACTTTTTTTTCTTGTGTGACTGACACACAAGCAAGTATGTCTCTATGCGCAGGTTATAGTCTATTTCTTCATTTAAAGCAATAAAAAATTGCAGTCACACAAAGGGAGGGGAGCTCGTGTGACTAAAATGTGTCCAAATGGTAAAAACGACACACAAAATGTCAACAGTCACACAAAGTACGAACGTACACACCAAAAACAGACACACAAGTTTTAGTCACACAAAGCCTGATTTTGTGTCCGTCCGTCCGTCTGTCTGTCTGTCCATCTCTTAGCAATTTTTGTTTTCGCCTTTTCGAAGAAAAAAAGAGACATAGGTGTTGCTTTTCCAGCGGCGGCGACGGCGGCGGCGGCGGCGGCAACATTCAAGATTTGCATTTAGGTCATTTTCTCACAAACTGTATGCACTAGACCTTTCAAACTTTGCTTATAGGTGTATCATGGGTGATACATCGCAATGTGACAAAGCAAATGTGGAAGTGACCTTGACCCTTCAAGCAAAGGCAGATAACTTGCTAATTTTTAGGTTCAAGTTTTGCGTTTAGGTCACTTTTTCACAAACTGTATGCACTAGACCTTTCAAACTTGCTTATAGTTGTATCTTGGGTGGTACATGGCAACGTGACAAAGCAAATGTGGAAGTGACCTTGACCCTCCAAGCAAGGGCAGATAACCTTATAATTTTTACCTTCAACTTTGACGTTTAGGTCACTTTTTCACGAACAGTATGCACTTAGACCTTTCAAACTTTGCTTATATTTGTATCTTGAGTGGTACATTGCAACGTGACAAAGCAAAAGTGGATGTGACCTTCTCTATCCAAGCAAAGGGCAGATAACTTTAATTGTTACATTTACATCACTTTCTCATGAACTAGAATTATGCACTAGATGTTTTAAACCTAATTTATAGCTTAATCTTTAGAAGAAAACATATTCTATTTTGACATAGTTGTGTCTTCGGTAGTACTTTTTTTTTTTGGATGCCTTTTCTTATTTCATTATAAAAAAAAAATTGATTTTTTTTTATGTCAACGCCGTGTTAGCAGGAAGCCTTGCACTGTGCCTATTGCATTTTTTTTTCCCGTTTTTTTTTTTTAATTTCTTGTTGGCGCTACTTCTCCTAAACGCCATTTTGGATTTCGACGAAACTTGGCAGGAAGCATCGGTAAGATGTCTAATTGTGCATATCGCGCTTTGGTTCCAGTTTGCTGATTTATGATGGAGTTATGGCACTTTGACATTTTTACTTTAATTTTTTTGTCAGCGCTACTCCTCCTAAACGGCTTGTTGGATTTCTACAAAATTTGGCAGGAAGCCTCAGTATGATATCTAGTGCATAGTTGTGCAAAGCATGGTAAATCAAATGAAATTTTGGACAAGTTCGAAAACCAGCTAGATCTAGTTAATAACGGCAGGTTTTGGCCCTTGATTTGTTGAAAAATGCTATATTGTATTTTCCTTTGTTAAATCTGTAGTTACTTCATTTTTTATCTGATCTTTTCCATATTTGTTTGGAATGTAAAAATACCCCCCCCCCCCCACACCCCCCTCACCACCAAAAAAACTACTGATGGGAATTTTATGTCGACAACCCTTGATATAAGAGCCGTTTTAGCCAGTAGAGCATCCACAGGCCCTCTTGTTTTTAGCTCTACTGATCAGAGATCAGCAGAACTTATGCCGAGGTGCGGCGTCCGTCGTCCGTCCGTCTGTCCGTAAACTTTTATTTGTAGCGACAACTCCTCTGAAACTACTGGATGGATATTCATGAAACTTTACAGAAATGTTGCCCATAAAGTCTAGTTGATCCTAGCAAAAATTCATGTTGATGTGAAATCCAAGATGGCCACCAAAGCTAAAAATAGAGTTTTAAAATACAAGTTTGTAGCGACTACTTCTTGAAAACTATAAGTGATATTCATATGGGACTTTTTCTAAAATGATCAGCATGACATGATGTTGATCCTAGTCAAACATTATTTTGATTTGACTTTAAACATGGCTGCCAGTGGCCATTTTTGTTTACATAGAGTTATATAGTAAAAACTTGTAGCGACTACTCATCTGAAACTACTAGACATATGTTCATGAAACTTCACAGTAATGTTGCACTTAATGTCTAGTTGATCCTAGAAAAATTTCAGGCTGGCCGGAAATTCAAGATGGCCGCCACGGCTAAAAATAGATTTAAAATAAATAAATTTGTAGTGACTACTTCTTGAAAACTGTAAGTGATATTGATATAGGACTTTTTCTAAAACGATCAGCATGACATGATGTTGATCCTTGTCGAAAATTATTTTGATTCAACATTAAACATGGGCGCCAGTGGCCATCTTTGTTTACATAGAGTTTGTATAGTAAATATTTGTAGCGTCTACTCCTCTGAAACTACTTGGCGTATTTTCATGAATCTTCACAGGAATGTTGCTCTTGATGTCTAGTTGATCCTAGCAAAATTTCAGGTCGGCCGGAAATTCAAGATGGCTGCCACGGCTAAAAATAAATTTTCAAAATACAAGTTTGTAGCGCCTACTTCTTAAAAACTATAAGTGATATTGATATGCAACTTTTCCTAAAATGATCAGTATGACATGATGTTGATCCTTGTCGAAAATTATTTGATTCGACGTTAAACATGGCTGCCAGCGGCTATCTTTGTTTACATAGAGTTATATAATGAAAACTTGTAGCGACTACTCCTCTGAAACTACCTGATGGATTTTCATGAAACTTCACACGAATGTTGCTCTTGATGTCTAATTGATCCTAACAAAACTTCAGGTCGGCCGAAAATTCAAGATGGCCGCCACGGCTAAAAGTAGATTTTCAAAAAGCAAGTTTGTAGCGACCACTTTTTGAAAACTATAAGTGATATTGATATGGGACTTTTTCTTAAATGATCAGCATGTCATGATGTTGGTCCTTGTCAAAAATCGTTTTGATTCGATGTTAAACATGGCTGTCAGCGGCCATCTTTGTTTACATAGTTATATAGTAAAAACTTGTAACAACTACTTCTCTGTAACTACTTGACAGATTTTCATGAAACTTTACAGGAATGTTGCTCTTGATAACTAATTGATCCTAGCGAAATTTCAGGTTGGCCGGAAATTCAAGATGGCCGCCATGGCTAAAAATAGATTTTCAAAACACAAGTTTGTAGCGACTACTTCTTGAAAACTATAAGTGATATTGATATGGGACTTTTTCTAAAATGATCAGTATGACATGATGTTGATCCTTGTTAAAAATTATTTTGATTTGACATTAAACATGGTCGCCAGCGGCCATCTTTGTTTACATAGAGTTATATAATGAAAACTTGTAGCGACTACTCCTATGAAACTACTCGATGGATTTTCATGAAACTTCACAGGAATGTTGACCTAGCTATCAAAAATCTATCAGTAGAGCTTCAAGGTCATTGACCTCTTGTTAGTAGAATGGCATTTTGTTTTTAACCAAATGCACTTAAATGTCATATCAGCGAACGGCAAACTCGATTGTTTTTAGTTGCTAAAATGTTTACAAACTTTCATTTAAGCATCATTGACCTTTTTATTTTTAAAACCAGCCCCCATTAGGGGAGACGTGAATCCACGGATTTCTAGTATAAAATTGACATTTCCTCTGAAACCAGTTGAAGGATTTTGTTGAAACTTCATCACAATGTTACTTGGGAGGGCCCCTCTCAGATTTTTTCGCGGCCACCAGCCATCCAAGATGGCCGCCATGGCTAAAACTAAGTAAAATTTAAGGAAATTTCAAACGACATCTCCTCCGAAACCACTTATTCCATTATTGTGAAATATCATATACATGTTCCTTGGGTTGTCCTCTATCAAGTTGTGTTTTTCGTTATCGTCAAATAATCAAAATGGCCACCACAGCGACCCAAAGTTTACATAGAGTTATATAGGAAAAGGTTGAAAATGACATTTTCTCTGAAACCGCTTGAAGGATTTTGATGAAACTTAATCACCATGACATTTGGGATAGTCCCTCTCAGATTTATGTTTTTGGCGGCCACCAGCCATACAAGATGGCCGCAATGTCTAAAACTAGGTCAAATTTAAGGAAATTTCAAACGACATGTCCTCCGAAAACACTTATTCCATTCTTGTGAAATAGCATATACACGTTCCTTGGGTTGGCCTCGATCGAATTTGTGTTTTTCGTTTTCATCGAATAATCAAAATGGTTGCCATGGTGACCCAAGGTTTACATAGAGTTATATAGGAAAAGGTTAAATATGAAATCTTTTCTGAAACCTTTTGAAGGATTTTGTTGAAACTGTATCACAATGGTTGGTGTCTATTAAGTTTGCGGTTTTTGTTTTCTTGCAATAATCAAAATGGCCACCATGGCGACCCAAAGTTTATATAGGAAAAGGCTAAATATGACATCTTTACACAGTAGAGCGTCTACAGGCCCTCTTGGGCCTCCTGTTTTTGCAATGTTTTAAAAGAAGTACTGATGGGATTTTTATGTCGACAACCCTTGATATAAGAGCCGTTTTAGCCAGTAGAGTGTCACCAGGCCCTCTTGGGCCTCTTGTTATGAAATCTCATTCATATAAGAAAGTGGGACAAATTAAAAAATACCCATGTCAGAAAGACACACCAGATGTATTGCTCATGATTACAAGGTGAGCGATCTAGGACCATCTTGGTCCTCTTGTTAAATAATCTGTACAGTGTGCCAGTCCTTCTTCACCACTCTGTATGTTCTTAAATACACAGTACAGTGTCCCAGGCCTTTTTTGACTACAATATACATTCTATACTACTATATACATTGTTAAATACAATGTACAATGTGTCAGTCCTTCTTCAACACTCTGTACAATCTTTAACGTTTTTACACTCAAGTTGTTTATTAAGTCCATTTCTCAGATACCAAAAGCCAAACAGTTTTCAAACTTCATATACACTTACATCTATATGGCAGCAATATGTTCCTATCCAAATCAGGTCAATATAAATTACCTTGATCTACTTTTTAAACTTTGTTAATTTACATCAAAGTTTTTCATTCAAGTTTTTTACATCAAAGTTTTTTCTCCAACAACAGACACCTTAGAGCTTTCAAACTTTACAAATGTTGACAACTACATGACAGCGATATGTTCCAATGAAAAGTGGGTCAATATGAATTACCTTCACCTACCGTTGGCACTTTCTTAAATTACATTGAAGTTTTAGATTTAAGTTTTTTTATTAACTAAGTTTCTCAGCACTTTCATTTCTTTCAAGAGAATGGAAGAGTGAGTTTTGGTGAGAATGGCAGAGCGAGATGTGATGAGGATGGCAGTGTGATGTAATGGGAATGGCAGAGTGTGATGGGATGGGAATGGCAGAGTGGGATGGGATGGGAATGGCAGAGTGTGATGGGATGGGAGTGGCAGAGTGTGATTGGATGAGTGTGGCAGAGTGTGATGTGAAGGGTGTGGCAGAGTGTGATGTGATGGGTGTGGCAGAGTGTGATGTGATGGGAGTGGCAGAGTGTGATGTGATGGGTGTGGCAGAGTATGATGCGATGGGTGTGGCAGAGTATGATGGATGGGAGTGGCAGAGTGTGGTGGATGGGTGTGGCAGAGTGTGATGGATGGGTGTGGCAGAGTGTGATGGATGGGTGTGGCAGAGTGTGATGTGATGGCTGTGACAGAGTGTGATGTGATGGGAGTGGCAGAGTGTGATGTGATGGGTGTGGCAGAGTGTGATGTGATGGGAGTGGCAGAGTGTGATGGGATGGGTGTGGCAGAGCATGATGGGATGGGTGTGGCAGAGTGTGATGGGATGGGTGTGGCAGAGTGTGATGGGATGGGTGTGGCAGAGTGTGATGGGATGGGTGTGGCAGTGTGTGATGGGATGGGTGTGGCAGAGTGTGATGGGATGGGAGTCGCAGTGTGTGATGGGATGGGAGTGGCAGTGTGTGATGGGATGGGAATAGCATAGTTTGATGTGATGGGAATGGCAGTATGTGATGTGATGAGAATGGCAGAGTGTGATGTGATGGGAATGTCAGAGTGTAATGTGATGAAGATGGTAGAGTGGGATGTGATGGGAATGGCAGTGTGTGATGTGAAGGGAATGTCAGAGAGGGGTGTGATGGGAATGGCAGAGTGTGATGTGATGTGAATGGCAGAGTGTGATCTGATGGGAATGACAGAGTGTGATGTGATGGTGAGTGTGGCAGAGCATGCTGTGGTGAGGATGTTTGAGCATAGTATGGTATGACAGATTGTGGTATTATGAGTATGATAGTGTGTAAACTGATGAGTATGTTAGACTATGGTATAGCCTGTATGATAGAGACTGGCATGTTGAGTATAGTAAAGCGCTTTGCTGTACTCATCATGCCTTGCTCTATCATACTGATCATGCCATGCTCTCCATAAGGTAGTGCATGCTATAATGGTTATGGTAGAGCGCTATGCCATGATCATCCTATCTTGCTCTACCAAACTCATCAGACTACACACCGTCATTCTCATCATAGTACACTGGTTCTAATCATACTACACTCTATCAATCTCATCATATCACACCATGTCATTCTCATCACATCACACTCTGCCATTCCCATTACATCAAACTCTTCCATTCCCATCACACACGCTGCCATTCCCATCACATTACACTATGCCATTCCCATCACATTACACTCTGCCATTCACACCACACCACACTCTGCCATTCCCATCACACCCCACTCTGCCATTCCCTTCACATCACACACTGCCATTCCCATCACATCACACCCTACCATCTTCATCACATTACACTCTGACATTCCCATCACATCACACTGTGACATTCCCATCACATCACACTCTGCCATTCCCGTCACATCACACTCTGCCATTCCCGTCGCATCACACTCTGTCATTCCCATCACACCACACTCGGCCATTCCCATCACATCACACTCTGCCACACCCATCACATCACATTCTGTCACACCCATCACATCACACTCGGCCATTCCCATCACATCACACTCTGCCACATCCATCACATCACACTCTGCCACACTCATCCCATCACACTCTGCCATTCCCATCACATCACTCTCTGCCCTTCCCATCACATTACTCTCTGCCCTTCCCATCACATCACACTCTGCCATTCACACACATCACATTTTGCCATTCCCATCGCATCACACTCTGTCATTCCCATCGCAACACACTCTGCCATTCCCTTCACATCACTATCTGACATTCCCATCACATCACACACTGCCATTCCCATCACATCCCACTCTGCCATTCCCATCACATCCCACTCTGCCATTCCCATCACATCACACTATTCCATTCCCATCACACCATACTCTGCTATTCCCATCACATCACACTCTGCCAATCCCATCACACCACACTCTGCCATTCCCTTCACATCACAGTCTGCCATTCCCATCCCATCACACTCTGCCATCCACATCCAATCACACACTGCCTTTCCAATCACATCACACACTGCCATTTCCATCTCATCACACTCTGTCATTTCCAACACATCACACTCTGCCATTTCCAGCCATTTCCATCACATCACACTCTGCCATTCCCATCACATCACGCTATGCCATTCCCATCGCATCACGCTATGCCATTCCCATCACATCACGCTTTGCCATTCCCATCACATCACGCTTTGCCATTCCCATCAAATCACGCTCTGCCATTCCCATCACATCACGCTCTGCCATTCCCATCACATCACGCTATGCCATTCCCATCACATCATGCTTTGCCATTCCCATCAAGTCACGCTCTGCCATTTCCATCAAATCACGCTCTGCCATTCCCATCACATCACACTCTGTCATTCCCATAACATCACACTGCCATTCCCACCACAACACGCGCTGCCATTCTCATCCCATCACACTCTGCCATTCTCATCCCATCACGCTATGCCATTCCCATCGCATCACGCTATGCCATTCCCATCACATCACGCTTTGCCATTCCCATCACATCACGCTTTGCCATTCCCATCAAATCACGCTCTGCCATTCCCTTCACATCACGCTCTGCCATTCCCATCACATCACGCTATGCCATTCCCATCACATCATGCTTTGCCATTCCCATCAAGTCACGCTCTGCCATTTCCATCAAATCACGCTCTGCCATTCCCATCACATCACACTCTGTCATTCCCATAACATCACACTGCCATTCCCACCACAACACGCGCTGCCATTCTCATCCCATCACACTCTGCCATTCTCATCCCATCACACTCTGCCACTCCCATCCCAACACTCTCTGCCATCCCTATCACATCACACTCTGCTGTTCCCATCAGATCACACATTTTCACGAACATTACATCTGATAACCTTCACCCCACATCGTCCTATCCCCAACAATGCCATTACAAATTAACATCCTTAATGATTGCCAATAGTACATTTCATAACCATCACCCCTACTTCATTCAAGATAACCAAACATGCATTTCATCAAAGAATGTCAAAAGTACATTTAATAACCATCACCGTATGTCGTCCAAGATGACCATCAGTACATTTAATAGCCATCACCCCACGTAATCCAAGATTGCCAACTGTACATTTAATAACTCGCCCCATGTCATCCAAGATCGCCAACTGTACCTTTAATAACTGTCACCCTATGTCATTCAAGATCACCAACTGTACCTTTAATATCTATCGCCCTAAGATCGCCAACTGCACATATAGATCGCCAACTGTACCTTTAATAACTGTTACCCTATGTCATCCAAGATAGCCAACTGTATCTTTAAATAACTGTCACCCTATGTCATCCAAGATCGCCAACTGTACCTTTAATATCTATCGCCCTAAGATCGCCAACTGCACATATAGATCGCCAACTGTACCTTTAATAACTGTTACCCTATGTCAACCAAGATAGCCAACTGTACCTTTAAATAACTGTCACCCTAAATCATCCAAGATCGCCAACTGTACGTTTAATAACTGTCACCCTATGTAATCCAAGATGACATACAGTACATTAATAATAATAACCTTTATTAGCCATTCCTCAACATCGTACAAGATCGCCAACTGGACATTTAATAACCACCACCGCACGTCCTCTCAAGGTTGCCAGCAGTACCTTTAATAAATAACACTCCACATCATACAAAAATAGTGGACTGTTAATGACCATCACCCCACATCATCCAAAAATGACAACAGTATATTTATCAGCCCACTTGGTCCAGGGTTGCCAATTGAACATTTAATAACCATTGAACGTTTGTCAAAACTCTGTGAAGGTGTTCAGGTCATATAATAATGTATATGTGCCGATTAAAAGCATAATCACGGCTTATTAAAAAAAAATGTAATTGAATATGTCCAAAATGAATTTTGAGTTGGTAACTTAATTTGACGCTCCAGTTTTGGGGTTTGATAGCAGTTTGCCCCATCTGGTTAAAGCTGTTTATATTGTGTCTATAGAGTTTTGATTCTCAAAATATGCAAGTCATACTTATATATACCTCATCGTCAGTAAGTTGAGAAACAGTGTACATATGTTGTAAAATTTGGCTGTTGATGGCAGGATAGCTACTTAAATAATCATTGCCCTATGTCATACAATATGGCAAACAGTACATTAATAACCCTCACTTCACATTTTACGAGAACGCCAACAGTACCTGAGTAACTATCGCCCTATGTCATTCAGTATGGCCAACGTTACATTTAATGACCATCACCCCACAACCTCCAAGACATCTAATAGCCATCACCCACATCCTCAAAGATTGCCGGCTGTACCATTAATGACCATCACTCCACATCATCTAAAATTGCCAACATTACCTTTAATTACCACCATCCCAGGTCCTCCAAAACAGACAACAGTACCTTTAATTACCACCATCCCAGGTCCTCCAAAACGGACAACAGTACCTTTAATTACCACCATCCCAGGTCATCCAAAATGGACAACATTACCATTAATTACCACCATCCCAGGTCATCCAAAATGGACAACATTACCTTTAATTACCACCATCCCAGGTCCTCCAAAATGGACAACATTACATTTAATTGTCACCATCCCAGGTCCTCCAAAATGGACAACATTACCTTTAATTATCACCATCCCAGGTCCTCCAAAATGGACAACATTACCTTTAATTACCACCACAGGTGAGCTATTTGGATCAGTCTTTGTCCGTCCGTCGTTGTTGTAGTCGTCCGTCCTCGTCGTTAACTTTTACCTCGTAAGACTATAGGGCCTTCAGTTTCATTCGATCTTTACCAAACTTTATGAGATTGTTAATATCAATGAAAGATCACACAAGTTCGAAAACTAGTCATATCGGACCAGTAACAGCAGAGTTATGGCCCTTGATTTAGTTAAAAATGCAATATTTTGCCTCGTTAAGTCTATAGGGCCTTCAGTTTTCATCCGATCTTTACCAAACTGTACCAGATTGTTACTATCAATAAAAGACAGCCAGATTGGACCAGTAACAACAGAGTTATGGCCCTTGATTGTAAATGCTATATTTTGCCTCATTAAGACGATAGGGCCTTCATTTCTCATCCGATCTTTACCAAGACCAGATTGTTAATATCAATGAAAACTCGGACAAGTTCGAAAAACTCAGCCAAATCAGACCAGTAACAGCGGAGTTATGGCCATTGATTTCGTTAAAAATACTATATTTTGCCTCGTCAGGGCCTTCATTTTTCATCCGATCTTTACCAAACTTTTTTTCATTAACGCCGTGTTCGATTTGACGAAACCTAGCAAGAAGCATTGCTATGATTATTGCATTTTTTAGCTCTACTGGCCAACTGAAACTTCATCACAATGTTACTTGCGAGGGACCCTCTCATATTTGTGTTTTTGTTTTCGCGGCCGCCAGTCATCCAAGATGGCGCCATGGCTAAAACTAGGTCAAATTTAAGGAAATTTCAAACGACATCCACTCCAAAACCACTTATTTCATTCTTGTGAAATATCATATACATGATATACCGAAACTGCTTATTCCATTCTACTGAAATATCATATACATGTTCCTTGGGTTGGCCTCTATCAAGTTTGTGTTTTTAGTTTCGTCGAATAATCAAAATGGCCGCCATGGCGACCCAAAATTTATATATGAGTTATATAGGAAAAGGTTAAAAATGACACCTTCTCTGAAACCGCTTGAAGGATTTTGATGAAACTAAATCACAATAATATTTGGGATAGTCCCTCTCAGATTTGTGTTTTTTACGGCCGCCAGTCATCCAAGATGGCCGCCATGGCTAAAACTAGGTCAAATTTAAGGAAATTTCAAACTACATCTCCGAAACCACTTAATCCATTCCATTGAAATATCATATACATGTTCCTTGGGTTGGCCTCTATCAAATTTGTGTTTTTCTTTATCATCGAATAATCAAAATGGTTGCCATGGTGACCCAAGGTTTACATAGTTATATAGGAAAAGGTTAAATATGAAATCTTCTCTGAAACCTTTTAAAGGATTTTGTTGAAACTTCATCACAATGTTACTTGGGAGGGCCCCTCTCAGATTTTTTCGCGGCCACCAGCCATCCAAGATGGCCGCCATGGCTAAAACTAAGTAAAATTTAAGGAAATTTCAAACGACATCTCCTCCGAAACCACTTATTCCATTCTTGTGAAATATCATAAACATGTTTCTTGGGTTGGCCTCTATCAAGTTTGTGTTTTTCGTTATCGTCAAATAATCAAAATGGCCACCACGGCGACCCAAAGTTTACATAGAGTTATATAGGAAAAGGTTGAAAATGACATTTTCTCTGAAACCGCTTGAAGGATTTTGATGAAACTTAATCACCATGACATTTGGGATAGTCCCTCTCAGATTTATGTTTTTGGCGGCCACCAGTCATACAAGATGGCCGCAATGTCTAAAACTAGGTCAAATTTAAGGAAATTTCAAACGACATGTCCTCCGAAAACACTTATTCCATTCTTGTGAAATAGCATATACACGTTCCTTGGGTTGGCCTCGATCGAATTTGTGTTTTTCGTTTTCATCGAATAATCAAAATGGTTGCCATGGTGACCCAAGGTTTACATAGAGTTATATAGGAAAAGGTTAAATATGAAATCTTTTCTGAAACCTTTTGAAGGATTTTGTTGAAACTGTATCACAATGGTTGGTGTCTATTAAGTTTGCGGTTTTTGTTTTCTTGCAATAATCAAAATGGCCGCCATGGCGACCCAAAGTTTATATAGGAAAAGGCTAAATATGACATCTTTACACAGTAGTGCATCTACAGGCCCTCTTGGGCCTCTTGTTTTTCCAGTTCGTTGATTTTTGATGGAGTTATGGCCCCTTGACATTTTTTACTTTAAATTTCTTGTCGGCACTACTCCTAAACGGCTTGTTGGATTTCTACAAAATTTGGCAGGAAGCCTCAGTATGATGTCTAGTTGTGCAAAGCGCAGTATGAAATCTTGGACAAGTTTGAAAACCAGCTAGATCTTGTTAGTAATGACAGTTAGGGCCCTTGATTTGTTCAAAAATGCTGTATTGTATTTTCCTTTGTTAAATCTGTAGTTACTTCATTTTTAGCTCTACTGGCCAAGTTTAGGCCAGGCGAGCTTATGCGATCACTTTTCGTCCGTCGTCCGTATGTCCGTCCGTCCGTCCGAGTTTACAGGAGCGCCTTGTGTGTCTTTTTTTATGTATAAAGTATACTTGTGTGACTTTTTTTTCTTGTGTGACTGACACACAAGCAAGTATGTCTCTATGCGCAGGTAATAGTCTATTTCTTCATTTAAAGCAATAAAACATTGCAGTCACACAAAGGGAGGGGAGCTTGTGTGACTAAAATGTGTCCTAATGGTAAAAACGACACACATAATGTCAACAGTCACACAAAGTGTAACGAACGTACACACCAAAAACAGACACACAAGTTTTAGTCACACAAAGCCTAATTTTGCGTCCGTCCGTCCGTCTGTCTGTCTGTCTGTCCGTCTCTTAGCAATTTTATAAAATTGACATCTCCTCTGAAACCAGTTGAAGGATTTTGATGAAACTTCATCACGTTACTTGGGAGGGCCCCTCTCAGGTTTGTGTTTTTACTAAAACTAAGTAAAATTTATGGAAATTTCAAACGACATCTCCTCCGAAACCACTTATTCCATTTTTGTGAAATATCATAAACATGTTCCTTGGGTTGGCCTCTATCAAGTTTGTGTTTTTCGTTATCGTCGAATAATCAAAATGGCCACCGCGGCGACCCAAGGTTTACATAGAGTAATATAGTAAAACGTTAAAAATGACATCTTCTCTGAAACCGCTTGAAGGATTTGGATGAAACTTAAATCACAATGATCTTTGGGATAGTTCCTCTCAGATTTGTGTTTTCTGCGGCTGCCAGTCATCCACCATGGCCATCATGGCTATAAACCAAGGTCAAATTTAAGGAAATTTCAAACAACATCTCCTCCAAAACCACTCATTTCATTCTTGTGAAATATCATATACATGTTCCTTGGGTTAGCCTCTATCAAGTTGTGTTTTTCGTTATCGTCAAATAATCAAAATGGCCACCACAGCGACCCAAAGTTTACATAGAGTTATATAGGAAAAGGTTGAAAATGACATTTTCTCTGAAACCGCTTGAAGGATTTTGATGAAACTTAATCACCATGATATTTGGGATAGTCCCTCTCAGATTAATGTTTTTGGCGGCCACCAGTCAGACAAGATGGCCGCAATGTCTAAAACTAGGTCAAATTTATGGAAATTTCAAACGACATGTCCTCCGGGAAACACTTATTCCATTCTTGTGAAATAGCATATACACGTTCCTTGGGTTGGCCTCGATCGAATTTGTGTTTTTCGTTTTCATCGAATAATCAAAATGGTTGCCATGGTGACCCAAGGTTTACATAGAGTTATATAGGAAAAGGTTAAATATGAAATCTTTTCTGAAACCTTTTGAAGGATTTTGTTGAAACTGTATCACAATGGTTGGCGTCTATTAAGTTTGCGGTTTTTGTTTTCTTGCAATAATCAAAATGGCCGCCATGACGACCCAAAGTTTATATAGGAAAAGGCTAAATATGACATCTTTACACAGTAGAGCGTCTACAGGCTCTCTTGGGCCTCCTGTTTTTGCAATGTTTTAAAAGAAGTACTGATGGGATTTTTATGTCGACAACCCTTGATATAAGAGCCGTTTTAGCCAGTAGAGTGTCACAAGGCCCTCTTGGGCCTCTTGTTATGAAATCTCATTCATATAAGAAAGTGGGACAAATTAAAAAATACCCATGTCAGAAAGACACATCAGATGTATTGCTCATGATTACCAGGTGAGCGATCTAGGACCATCTTGATCCTCTTGTTAAATAATATGTACAGTGTGCCTTCTTCACCACTCTGTATGTTCTTAAATACACAGTACAGTTTCCCAGGCCTTTTTTGACTACAATACACATTATATACTACTATATACATTGTTAAATACATTGTACAATGTGCCAGTCCTTCTTTACCACTCTATATGTTCTTAAATACAATGTACAATGTGCCAGTCCTTCTTTACCACTCTATATGTTCTTAAATACAATGTACAATGTGCCAGTCCTTCTTTACCACTCTATATGTTCTTAAATACAATGTACAATGTGCCAGTCCTTCTTTACCACTCTATATGTTCTTAAATACAATGTACAATGTGCCAGTCCTTCTTTACCACTCTATATGTTCTTAAATACAATGTACAATGTGCCAGTCCTACTTTACCACTCTATATGTTCTTAAATACAATGTACAATGTGCCAGTCCTTCTTTACCACTCTATATGTTCTTAAATACAATGTACAATGTGCCAGTCCTTCTTTACCACTCTATATGTTCTTAAATACATTGTACAATGTGCCAGTCCTTCTTTACCACTCTATATGTTCTTAAATACAATGTACAATGTGCCAGTCCTTCTTTACCACTCTATATGTTCTTAAATACATTGTACAATGTGCCAGTCCTTCTTTACCACTATATATGTTCTTAAATACAATGTACAATGTGCCAGTCCTTCTTTAACACTCTATATGTTCTTAAATACATGGTACAATGTAACAGTCCTTCTTCATGAATCTGTATGTTTTTAGATACAATGTCCAGTTTTTGACTACTATATACATTCTTAAATACACTGTACAGAGAGCCAGCTCTTCTTTACCACTCTATATATATTTAAATACACTATACAGTTGTACTACTATATACATTGCTAAATACAACGTACAATGTGCCAGTCCTTCTTTACCACTCTATATGCTCTTCAATACATTGGACAATGTGCCAGTCAGTCTTCATGACTCTGTATCTTTGTAGATACAATGTGCAGTGTGCCAGTCCATCTTCACCACTTAATATCTTCTTAAATACATTGTAAATTGCGACAGTTCTTCTTCACCACTCTATACATCCCTAAATACACCACTAAAGTGTGCCAGTCCTTCATCTTTCTATACATTCCTAAATACATGGTACAGTGTGCCAGTTCTTCACCACTCTGTATATAATTAAAAACATTGTACAGTGTTCCAGTCCTTCTTCACCACTCTGTATGTTCTTAAATACATTGTACAGTGTGCCAGTTCTTCACCACTCTATATATAATTAAATACATTGTACAGTGTGCCAGTTCTTCACCACTCTATATATAATTAAAAACATTGTACAGAGTGCCAGTCCTTCTTCACCACAATATATAATTAAAAATTGTACAGTGTGCCAGTCCTTCAACACTCTGTACAATCTTTAAATACATTTTGCAGTGTGCCAGTCGTCCGTACGTCACGTTTTTACACTCTAGTTGTTTATTAAGTCCATTTCTCAGATACCAAAAGCCATACAGTTTTCAAACTTCATATACACTTACATCTATATGGCAGCAATATCTTCCTATCCAAATCAGGTCAATATAAATAACATTGATCTACTTTTTAAACTTTGTTAATTTACATCAAAGTTTTTCATTCAAGTTTTTTACATCAAAGTGTTTTCTCCAACAACAGACGCCTTAGAGCTTTCAAACTTTACAAATGTTGATAACTACATGACAGCGATATGTTCCAATGAAAAGTGGGTCAATATGAATTACCTTCACCTACATTTGGCACTTTCTTAAATTACATTGAAGTTTTACATTTAAGTTTTTTTATTAACTAAGTTTCTCAGATACCAAAAGCCATACAGATTCCAAACTCTTAAACACTCTAAGCACTTTCATTTCTTTCAAGAGAATGGAAGAGTGAGTTTTGTTGGAATGGCAGAGCGAGATGTGCTGTGAATCGCAGAGTGAGATGTGATGAGGATGGCAGTGTGATGGGATGGGAATGGCAGAGTGTGATGGGATGGGAATGGCAGAGTGTGATGGGATGGGAATGGCAGAGTTCGATGGGATGGGAGTGGCAGAGTGTGATTTGATGGGTGTGGCAGTGTGATGTGATGGGTGTGGCAGAGTGTGATGTGATGGGAATGGCAGTGTGATGTGATGTGTGTGGCAGTGTGATGTGAACGGTGTGGCAGAGTGTGATGTGATTGGTGTGGCAGAGTGTGATGTGATGGGTGTGGCAGAGTGTGATGTGATTGGTGTGGCAGAGTGTGATGTGATGGGTGTGGCAGAGTGTGATGGGAGTGGCAGAGTGTGATGTGATGGGTGTGGCAGAGTGTGATGTCATGGGTGTGGCAGAGTGTGATGCGATGGGTGTGGCAGAGTGTGATGCGATGGGAAGGGCAGAGTGTGATTTGATGGGTGTGGCAGAGTGTGATGTGATGGGTGTGGCAGAGTGTAATGGGATGGGAGTGGCAGAGTGTGATGGGATAGGTGTGGCAGAGTGTGATGGGATGGGTGTGGCAGAGTGTGATGGGATGGGTATGGCAGAGTGTGATGTGATGGTATGGAAGAGTGTGATGTGATGGTGTGGCAGAGTGTGATGTGATGGGTGTGGCAGAGTGTGATGTGATGGGTGTGGCAGAGTGTGATGTGATGGGTGTGGCAGAATTTGATGTGATGGGAGTGGCAGAGTGTCAGGGTTTCCCCCAGGATCATAAGGCATGTTGCATGCAACATGCCTTCCTGGAAAAGAAAGGAAAAACAACATGCCTTCATCAGAGCAACATGCCTTAAGATTTTCTTAATTTTCATGAATTACAGATTTAAAAGAAGAAAAATAGAATTTCTATGGTGATTCTTGTTCCTTTTGCACCAAAATCATAGAATAATGTTATTTTGCCATTTTGCGATTAATAGGCACTTATTTTTTCAAGCCCAGTTTGGTAAATGTAATGTCAGAACAACATGCCTTCACAATTTTCTGGGGGAAACCCTGGAGTGTGATGTGATGGGAGTGGCAGAGTGTGATGTTATGAGTGTGGCTGAGTGTGATGTGATGGGTGTGGCAGAGTGTTATGTAATTGGTGTGGCAGAGTGTGATGTTATTGGTGTGGCAGTGTGTCATGTGATGGGAGTGGCAGAGTGTGATGTGATGGGAGTGGCAGAGTGTGATGGGATAGGTGTGACAGAGTGTGATGGGATGGGTGTGGCAGAGTGTGATGGGATGGGTGTGGCAGAGTGTGATGGATGGGTGTGGCAGAGTGTGATGGGATGGGTGTGGCAGAGTGTGATGGGATGGGTGTGGCATAGTGTGATGGGGTGGGTGTGGCAGAGTGTGATGGGATGGGTGTGGCAGAGTGTGATGGGATGGGTGTGGCAGAGTGTGATGTGATGGGTGTGGCAGAGTGTGATGGGATGAGTGTGGCAGAGTGTGATGGGATGGGTGTGGCAGAGTGTGATGGGATGGGTGTGGCAGTGTGTGATGGGATGGGAGTGGCAGTGTGTGATGGGATGGGAATGTCAGTGTGTAATGTGATGAAGATGGTAGAGTGGGATGTGATGGGAATGGCAGTGTGTGATGTGATGGGAATGGCAGAGTGTGATGTGATGGGAATGGCAGAGTGTGATGTGATGGGAATGGGAGTGTGTGATGTGGTGGGAATGGCAAGGTGTGATGTGATGGGAATGGCAGAGTGTGATGTGATGGGAATGGGTGTGTGTGATGCTGTGGTGATTGTGGCAGAGCATGCTGTGGTGAGGATGTTTGAGCATAGTATGGTATGACAGATTGTGGTATTATGAGTATGATATTGTGTAAACTGATGAGTATGTTAGACTATGGTATAGCCTGTTTGATAGAGACTGGCATGTTGAGTATAGTAAAGCGCTTTGCTGTACTCATCATGCCTTGCTCTATCATACTGATCATGACATGCTCTCCATAAGGTAGTGCATGATATAATGGTTATGGTAGAGCGCTATGCCATGATCATCCTATCTTGCTCTACCAAACTCATCAGACTACACACCGTCATTCTCATCATAGTACACTGGTTCTAATCATACTACACTCTATCATTCTCATCATATCACACCATGTCATTCTCATCACATCACACTCTGCCATTCCCATCACATCAAACTCTTCCATTCCCATCACACACGCTGCCATTCTCATCACATCACACTCTGCCATTCCCATCACATTACACTCTGCCATTCACATCACACCACATTCTGCCATTCCCATCACACCCCACTCTGCCATTCCCTTCACATCACACACTGCCATTCCCATCACATCACACTCTACCATCTTCATCACATTACACTCTGCCATTCACATCACACCACATTCTGCCATTCCCCTCACACCCCACTCTGCCATTCCCTTCACATCACACACTGCCATTCCCATCACATCACACTCTACCATCTTCATCACATCACACTCTGCCACACTCATCACATCACACTCTGCCCTTTCCATCACATCACACTCTGCCATTCACACACATCACACTCCGCCATTCCCATCGCATCACACTTCGCCATTCCCATCGATTCACACTCTGACATTCCCATCACATTACACTCTGCCATTCACATCACACCACACTCTGCCATTCCCATCACACCCCACTGTGCCATTCCCTTCACATCACACACTGCCATTCCCATCACATCACACTCTACCATCTTCATCACATTACACTCTGACATTCCCATCACACCACACTCTGACATTTCCATCACATCACACTCTGCCATTCCCGTCACATCACACTCTGCCATTCCCGTCGCATCACACTCGGCCATTCCCACCACATCACACTCTGCCACACTCATCACATCACACTCTGCCCTTCCCATCACATCACACTCTGCCATTCACACACATCAAACTCCGCCATTCCCATCGCATCACACTTCGCCATTCCCATCGCATCAAACTCTGACATTCCCATCGCAACACTCTCTGCCATTCCCATCACATCACACTCTGCCGTTCACATCACACCACACTCTTCCATTCCCATCACACCCCACTCTGCCATTCCCTTCACATCACATACTGTCATTCCCATCACATCACACTCTGCCATTCCCATCACATCACACTCTGCCATTCCCATCACATCACACTCTGCCATTCCCATCACATCACACTCTGACATTCCCATCACATCACACTCTGCCATTCCCTTCACATCACACTCTGCCATTCCCATCACATCACACTCTGCCATTCCCATCACATCACACTCTGCCATTCCCATCACATCACACTCTGCCCTTCCCATCACATCACACTCTGCCATTCACACACATCACACTCCGCCATTCCCATCGCATCACAAATCGCCATTCCCATCGCATCACACTCTGTCATTCCCATTGCAACACACTCTGCCATTACCTTCACATCAATATCTGACATTCCCATCACATCACACACTGCCATTCCCATCACATCCCACTCTGCCATTCCCATCACATCACACTATTCCATTCCCATCACACCAGACTCTGCTATTCCCTTCACATCACAGTCTGCCATTCCCATCACACTCTGCCATCCACATCCAATCACACTCTGCCATTCCAATCACATCACACTCTGTCATTTCCATCACATCACACTCTGCCATTCCCATCACATCACACTCTGCCATTCCCATCACATCACGCTCTGTCATTTCCATCACATCACACTCTGCCATTCCCATCACATCACACTCTACCATTCCCATCACATCACGCTATGCCATTCCCATCACATCATGCTTTGCCATTCCCATCAAATCACGCTTTGCCATTTCCATCAAATCACGCTCAGCCATTCCCATCACATCACACTCTGCCATTCCCATCACATCACGCTATGCCATTCCCATCACATCACGCTCTGTCATTCCCATAACATCACATTGCCATACCCACCACAACACACGCTGCCATTCTCATCCCATCACACTCTGCCATTCCCATCACATCACACTCTGCTGTTCCCATCACATCACACATTGTCAGGAACATTACATCTGATAACCTTCACCCCACATCGTCCTATCCCCAACAATGCCATTACAAATTAACATCCTTAATGATTGCCAATAGTACATTTCATAACCATCACCCCTACTTCGTTCAAGATAACCAAACATGCATTTCATCAAAGAATGTCAAAAGTACATTTAATAACCATCACCTTATGTCGTCCAAGATGGCCATCAGTACATTTAATAGCCATCACCCCACGTAATCAAAGATTGCCAACTGTACATTTAATAGCCATCACCGGATGTTGTACAAGATCCACCACGGTACATTGAATGACCATAGCCGTATGTCCTCCAAGATTGCACCTTTAATAACTATCACCCTATGTCATCCAAGATTGCCAACTGTACATTTATAAATGTCACCCTATGTAATCTAAGATTGCCAACTGTACATTTAATAACTCGCCCTATGTCATCCAAGATCGCCAACTGTACCTTTAATAACTCGCCCTATGTCATCCAATATCGCCAACTGTACCTTTAATATCTATCACCCTAAGATCGCCAACTGCACATATAGATCGCCAACTGTACCTTTAATAACTGTTACCCTATGTCATCCAAGATAGCCAACTGTACCTTAAAATAACTGTCACCCTATGTCATTCAGGATCACCAACTGTACCTTTAATATCTATCACCCTAAGATCACCAATTGCACATATAGATCGCCAACTGTACCTTTAATAACTGTTACCCTATGTCATCCAAGATTGCCAACTGTACATTTATAAATGTCACCCTATGTAATCTAAGATTACTAACTGTACGTTTAATAAATGTCACCCTATGTAATCCAAGATGACATACAGTACATTAATAATCCTCATTGTATATCGTCCAAGATCATAAAAAGTACCTTTATTAACCATTCCTCAACATCGTACAAGATCGCCAACTGGACATTTAATAACCACCACCGCACGTCCTCTCAAGGTTGCAGCAGTACCTTTAATAAATAACACTCCACATCATACAAAATAACACCCCACATCATACAAAATTAGTGGACTTTTAATGACCATCACCCCACATCATCCAAAAATGACAACAGTATATTTATCAGCCCACTTGGTCCAGGGTTGCCAATTGAACATTTAATAACCATTGAACGTTTGTCAAAACTCTGTGAAGGTGTTCAGGTCATATAATAATGTATATGTGCCGATTAAAAGCATAATCACGGCTTATTAAAAAAAAAGTGTGATAGAATATGTCCAAAATGAATTTTGAGTTGGTAACTTAATTTGACGCTCCAGTTTTGGGGTTTGATAGCAGTTTGCACCATCTGGTTAAACCTGTTTTTATTGTGTCTATAGAGTTTGGATTCTCAAAATATGCAAGTCATACATATATATACCTCATCGTCAGTAAGTTTAGAAACAGTGTACATTGTTGTAAAATTTGGCTGTTGATGGCTGGATAGCTACTTAAATAACCATTGCCCTATGTCATACAATATGGCAAACAGTACATTAATAACCCTCACTTCACATTTTATGAGAACGCCAACAGTACCTGAGTAACTATCGCCCTATGGAATTCAGTATGGCCAACGTTACATTTAATATCCATCACCCCACATCCTCAAAGATTGCTGGCTGTACCTTTAATGACCATCACCCCACATCATCTAAAATTGCCAACAGTACCTTTAATTACCAACATCGCAGGTCATCCAAAATGGACAACATTACCTTTAATTACCACCATCACAGGTCCTCCAAAATGGACAACATTACCTTTAATTACCATCACCCCACAACCTCCAAGACATCTAATAGCCATCACCCACATCCTCAAAGATTGCCGGCTGTACCATTAATGACCATCACTCCACATCATCTAACATTGCCAACATTAACTTTAATTACCACCATCCCAGGTCCTCCAAATCAGACAACAGTACCTTTAATTACCACCATCCCAGGTCCTCCAAAACGGACAACAGTACCTTTAATTACCACCATCCCAGGTCATCCAAAATGGACAACATTACCTTTAATTACCACCATCCCAGGTCCTCCAAAATGGACAACATTACCTTTAATTATCACCATAATTACCACCATCCCAGGTCCTCCAAAATGGACAACATTACCTTTAATTACCACCATCCCAGGTCCTCCAAAATGGACAACATTACGTTTAATTACCGTCACCCGACATCCTCCAAAATGGACAACATTACCTTTAATTATCACCATCCCAGGTCCTCCAAAAAGGCCAACATTACCTTTAATTACCACCATCCTAGGTCCTCCAAAATGGACAACATTACATTAATTATCACCATCCCAGGTCCTCCAAAATGGACAACATTACCTTTAATTACCACCATCCCAGGTCCTCCAAAATGGACAACATTACGTTTAATTACCGTCACCCGACATCCTCCAAAATGGACAACATTACCTTTAATTACCACCATCCCAGGTCCTCCAAAATGGACAACGTTACCTTTAATAACCACCATCCCACTTCCTCCAAAATGGACAACATTACCTTTAATTACCATCATCCCACTTCCTCCAAAATGGACAACAGTACCTTTAATAATCATCATCATACATCATCCAAGATCGATAACTGAACCTTTAATAACCACCACCCTAAGTTTTCTCAAGAATTCAACAGTACCTTTAATAAACATCACTCTACGACATATAGAATTGCCAACTGTGAATTTAATGACCATCACCCCACGTCGTCCAATATTGCGAACTGTAAATTTAATGATCATCACCACACCTCATCCAAGATCGCCAACTGCACTCTCAGTAATGATCACCAAATGTCATTCAAGATCACCAAAAGTACCTTTAAAAGCCATCACACTGAAATGACAATCACTGAAAATTGCCAACAGCACGTTTAATGATAATAATAATTTGTCCATGGCCGCCAAGGGGATCTTTAATAACCATCCCTCCATGTCATCCAAGATTGCCAACAGTACATTTGTTAAACAATTACCACAATACCTCTAATAATCGTTACCCAACATTGTCCAAAATTGCCAACAATACCTTCAGTAACCATTACCCAACATTGTCCGAGATTGACAACTGTACGTTTAATAACATTAACCCACGTCATCCAAAATTGCTAACGGTATGTTTAAAGGGAAAGTGACACAGCCAAACCATCTGTATTATATTGGAAGTTTTGAAAAACTTGTACGTTTAATAACCATTACCCAACATCATCCGAGATTGCCAATAGCCCATTTAATAACCATAACCACATGTTCTCCAAGATTACCAAGTACACGTTGCCCAAGATTGGCAACAGAACTTGTAATAAACATTTCCCTGCGAACCATAAATTTAATGACCATCTAATAATGACAACCAAACATTCTCCAAGATTGCAAATGGTACGTTTAATAGCCATGCCGCAATAATGTTCCAAATCACCATCTATACCTTTAATAACCATCAGCCCATATCCTCCAAGATCCCTCACTACTGCAAATCAAAACCATTAAAATGCCATGAAAATACCATGAATATGCCATTAAAATCACCAAACCCATGAAATACAGCCATTAATTCTTGTTTTGAATATTTAATAGCAAAGCTGTTCTGTACCATTAATAAAGAAATAATGGTCATTAATATTAAATTATTGGTCATTAATAGGTAACTGAACCATTATTTATCCCATTAAAAAAGATATTTACAACTTGTGGTATTAACTTTGAGACATTAACAAAGTAATGCCCCATTAGTTTACGTTTCAATTGAAATAATGCCCATTAATTGTAATAATAATGGCCATGATCAGTTACTGTAATTTATTTTTAATTGCCATTATAATCTGATGACCATTAATTGTTTTAACTTTTTTAGCGTGACCATTAAAATAAAAATGACTGGCCATTATTTGAATTTCTTGTAGCAAATTAATAAGAAATAAAATATCAGTAAAGCTCAATATGAAGATCATGGGCATTACATTAATTTTATTATTTTTAAGTATCATATATATATATAGAGAGAGAGAGAGAGAGAAAGAGAGAGAGAGACACCATGCATGTTCTTTTTAAGATCAGTGCTCACAGAAAATTAGTTTAAGAGACAGGCCCAAGTCTTCTTGCTTCTGAAAATGGACAGGCCCTGATTTAAAATGGAAAAGTCCAATTTTTTCTTAGTGGAAATGTGTCTTTATTCACTTTTATAGCACACATTTGTTACGTATGTATTAATAAAAATCAGAACCTCCTGTGACTATATTTTTCTTTTTGCTACCGCTTTATGCTCCCTAGTCAGCGGACTTATTTACCACTTAGTTCCAAATACGTTAGAATAGAATATTACATAGTAATTTATAACCGATGCAAAGAAGAGTACTAGCATTTTTGCCAAACGATAATAATCAGAGCCGACTTGGTAAAACTGGAGCCGAACTTGGAGCCAAATTTTTAATCAGGTTTTATTAGACTATCAGGGCCTCCTCTATCTATATTTTTCATTTTGTCATGCAAAGTTAAAGAATTAGGAGCCTAGACTAGAATTCACTTAAAAATAGGATTCCAGGAACTCCTTACACCTTACACATTGATAATAGAAAGAATGATGGATTAAATAATGAATAGAATGTTTTTCTTATTCGATTATGTAAAAAACAATAAAAAAATTAAAAAAAAAAAATATCCGAAATTATGTATCATCCGAACTACTATGACACCGCACTTTTATGGCCCGAAAATTTCGCAAACATTCAATCGAAATACCATCAATTACGAACTTTTTTCATGCATTAATGTGTTTTGAATGCCAAAAATGGTATTTCTTATCAATGAGGAAAGACAACACAACCCTAATAGTAGGATAACGTAATTTTATGTCAATATTTGTGACAAATTGCCGACACGAAGCCAGGCAAAATATTCATACTTCACACACATTTCAATTACTTTATTGCAAGTGTTTTCACAGTTCACAATACACATGGGAGTATTGAGGATCTTGAGATCAAGTAAAATAGATCTTGGGGATTTTTTTGTAGACAGGCCCGACGGGCTCCTTGTCTGCAAAATGAGACCCGGAATGGATTTCGAAGCGCCCCGGGCGTCGGGCTATCCTACTTTTCGAGCACTGAATATTTAGGAAAATCCGAGAAGTCTTTGATGCCTTTGAGGAGTAGTCGCCGGAAGTTTTCTATGTAATCAAAGATTAAAACTTGAAGTTGAATCAAAACACTGTTGACCGTACAGATACGGGATCTTACCTACACGAAGACCATGCTCTTGACTGATGTCAGTATCAGAACAGTGTTGACCATACAGAAACATGGTCTTACCTACACGAATACCATGTTATTGGAAATGGTAACTATTGTTTAGAGACAATGCTTACACTACAATGGTGGGGCTTATCACCTTTAAATAATGGTGACCGTGATCTGTTAAGAAATTACTTGTATACAACAAATGAAGGTTGCAATTAATTACTTCATTATATATAGTTGCTTCCATGTATAATCGCCAAGGTATTGTTTTAATCAAATAAAACAAGAAATATAGGTAGAACCGATAAATGCTCGCCGAATAAAAGCTCACTACTTAAAAAGAAAAATGGAATGAGAGTATCATTAACTGACATTAAATGCATGAATAAAATAACAAAGGACAATAACTCGACATTGCTCCTGCTGTGTCCTGATTTGAAGGAGTGTTTGTTATCATTTGAGATGGTCCCTTTTAAAGTGTTTATCTTTTCATTGTCTCGCTTTAAATGTCCTCATAATGTTAATGTCCACATACGCACAGTACTTCAAGTACTTTGATTCTCTAATCTCGCCTAGCGAGAGGCGCAACGCGAGAACATGTACTGCTGATCATTTTGAAAACATCTGAATCGAAGAGATTGTTTGACTTTTTTCTGTTTTTACACAAAAGAATAAGAAATGGCTCACATTCAGTACGCTTTTATGAAATGGCACAGTGGCAATAATTTCAAGTCAGTTCACTTGGAAAATGGAAATAGTCCGAAGAAGGCAGGTCCGAGATGAAAATATGATACTTGACGACATGACTCAGTCTTTAGATCCCGATGCCAACAGACTTCTCAGTGATTTGTTTACAATTTCACTTGTACGAGTCCTAGGACTCGCTGGGCCAAAACTCTATGAGTCCCAAAACTAAAGGAGTGAGTCCCAGGTTTTGTGGTATCGTCATACCCGAGCCAACTGAACAATTTCTCCCAACAACTGTTGTATTTGCGGATTTTGGGAGGTGGTTCAATTGCCGTAGATATACTGGCTGTTTGAGCGTCATTATTGGAGAATGTACTGGCCTTTTGAATGAAACTCGAGAGTGTTTGTTGCTTTGAGTCATTGTTTAGTTTTCTCTTTGGCCCCATTTTGCAGACGATGCATCGCCAACTCGTGGAATGTTTACTTCCGCACCGTTTCGTGTTTTACCTCACGGCCGATTCCATTGGCTAATCGTATGACCATTATCCAATAATAATCGACGTTACAAAATAACGCGGAACGGTGCGAGGGTAAACTTAACCCTCATCGAATAGTCAAATATGGCGGTAGATGCGGAGAAAAAAGTGACGGATTGAATTTTTACAGGGGAAATATGGCGGTAGACGCGGAGAAAAAAGCGACGGATTGAATTCTTACAGGGGAAATATGAATTACGGAACTCTTTACTTGCAATTTATGTGCGTCCCGAGAACGCACATGTTCTGACAATTTCCGTCTACGAAAATATTTGTGCGTCCTGGACGCAGGACGCAGAGGTAAAAAAAATCACTGCTTCTGCATGGAGATGCGAGATTCTTTCAGTGAACGGTACTTTAATATGTATTTGATATAACTTTGCATCTATCTGTGCATAATTTATTGTTTCAATCGCGGTGCTCTACATTGTCATGTGTTTTCGCGAATAATCTCTAATGGTAAACACATTCAAAAAACGAAGACTCCATGTCACTTCAGCCTAAACAGTAACCTGTCCGAGTAACCAATTTAGGCAGATTGTAGCACAAGCTTGCATTAAATTAGTGAAGAGAAGTGTTCTAGTAGATGTAAATAAATATGACTTACATGTTTACATATAATACAACACTATATCTTCTTCAGTCTATCCTTTCTGTCGACTAATGTAATGCAAGCCTGTGCATTATACCCTAGTTTAGTTTATTTATTTGGTTTTACATTGGCCAAACAGCATAGTCACTTTCCTCGCAGCACAGAAATGTTTGACAGTATACTTATATCCCCTGACATACAAAAAACAACAACAGGCGTTTTTTTTCTCCCCATTTATAGGTTACAACAATCTTGTGGCATATATTGTTTCAATAGTGCTATATATATTCATTATAGTGCTTCATATATCCATGGATTATTTGTATTGACACATAATGAGGTGAATATCATATTCAATCATCAAAAATAATCCACTAGGGGTATTTCATCATTGGAAACGTAGTACTATTATCAAGATCTGTAACCGCATATATTAAAAAAAATGTCAGAATCCGGAAGTTCCTTTTCCGTTCGATTTAAGTAATTTGCCTATTTGCTATTCACAGTTTGAAATCGGTAGTCCTCTGTCATAAATCGTATGGTCAATAATTAATACAGCTGTATTTCAGAAAGTAAGACCTTATGATATTATAGCTAGTACCTGGTAATAAAAGCAATTTTTTACCCCTTCTTTATAATAAAACTAGTTTATACTGTTTTGCTCGACCGGCTTATGTCATGGTATGTTGTCCGTTATCTGTGCATCCGTCTGTTATTTGTTGTTGTGAGCACTCAAGTACATTCATATTGCATCTAATCTTAATCAAACTTGGTCAAGGCCTTTGTATCGATGAAAGGTCTAACACGTTTGAAAACCACTACATATCGGTTAAGAAACACTGTAGAGTTATAGACCTTGTTTCATGCAAAATGTTATGTGTTTGCCTTAATACTTCAGCACTTTTGTCATCTCAGCTTGACTAAATTTGGTCAGAATCTTTATATTAATGCAAAGTGAGGTTCCAAAACCACATAATACATGTATCATAAAAAATATAACACCCAAGTTGTATAGTCCTTGCAACTGATTTAAAGAAAGAAAATGCTTTAGTTTGCCTTGTTAATGCTTGAGAACCTCAATGTTGCATCTGATCTTCACCAAACTTGAGCACAGATGGTATATAATAAACTTGACTATTGAAAACATGCTTTATTTTTGCTCTGTTAACACTAGCTCCTTAATTTTTCATCTGATCTTTACAAAATTTACTGGGAATGTTTATCTTAATAACCACTTTGACATGTATTTGAACCAACTAGATTGCGCTCAAATAATCTAGTGAAAACATTTTATTTGATTATGTCCATATTATTCCATCTAATAGAGCAATATGGGTCCTCTTGTTGTATGCATAAATCTGTCTATAAATCATTAAAGAAGTTGTTTGGTCGTCTGTCCTGATTCATCCGGGGCATTCATGATCAGTTTCTTTAAATTTTGTATTTTAACTCTCTGAATAACAGTTTAAGTGTTTTGTATTTCTTCATATTTCTATATTTATTAATAAAGACATTTTCATTCCATGAACGTTTAAATGCTATTAATGTACTCTACACATGTTTTTTTTGAAAGCTCACATGACATCCAAGGTTCAGTGTATTGTGATCACTTTGCCAGTTATCTGAAAAATGACCATATTAAAGCTTAAAGTACAGAAAATGTACGTACATGCTTACGGTACTGTACATGTACCTCCATTTTAGCTCTACTGGCAAATAAATACAAAGAGCTAAGCTTATGAACGGTAGCTAGGTAACACCCGTCTATCATGTGTACATGTAAATAATAATGGCCCTTACTTTTATCAATGCGAACAGTATTTAAATTAATGATCACATTTATTTGAAAGTAATGGCCACTATTCACAAGAGATGTTGCTCAGTAATGACCATTATTACCAGTCTAGTAATGGCCATTATTTTAACTATTTCAAGGTCATTATTTTGTACTGACCCATTAAAAATATCCCAAAATGTTAATGGCACCATGAGTTATGGCACTTTCCCATTAATTTTGTAGTTTTTAATTGGTGCATATAATGGCCATCATTTTCCCTCTGTTCATTTCATGGGCATTAATTGTTTTGAGGCTGGTGGCATTATTTAAAGTAATGGGCATTAATGAGTAAGATGCCATTAATTTTACAACCATTAAAAGTGTCATAATAATGGGGTCCTTAATATTCAGTAATGGCAATTATTTAAAGTAATGGGCATTACATGGTTGGATGCCATTAATAGTACAGCCATTAAAAGTGCCATAACTAATGGGGCCACTTATATGAAATATATAGTAACAACTTCCATTAAAAACTACATTATTAATGGGAATTTTAATGGCATTGTGGTCATGGGTAAGTAATGGCCATTTAATGGGCATCGTTTCCAGTAGTGCCTTCTAATAACCTACACCCAAATCCTGCATGATTCCTTTTGGATGGTACATTTAATAGCCATCCAGCAATGATGTCCACTATCACCATCTATACCTTTAATAACCATCAGCCCACATCCTCCAGAATTGCCAACTGCAGGGTAGGTATTTTATATGTAAAGGAAGCTTAGGATTGTATTTGGGGTCACTGAGGTCAAGTTCAAGGTCACTGCTACTAAAAATAGAAAAATGTTTTCTGCTCTGAAAACCCGGTTTTCGTGGAATTTCCACATTTCTTTTTAAATAGTATCCCAGTCCTTCACTGCTCTACATGTTCTTAAACACACTGTAGAGTGTACCACTCTGTACATTTTTAGCTCACCTGAGCCGAAGTCTCACAGCTGAGCTATTTGGATCACTCTTTGTCCGTCCGTCGTCGTTGTAGTCGTCCGTCCTCGTCGTTAACTTTTACCTCGTAAGACAATAGGGCCTTCATTTTCATATCGGACCAGTAACAGCAGAGTTATGGCCCTTGATTTAGTTAAAAATGCAATATTTTGCCTCGTTAAGTCTATAGGGCCTTCAGTTTTCATCCGATCTTTACCAAACTGTACCAGATTGTTACTATCAATAAAAGCCAGCCAGATTGGACCAGTAACAACAGAGTTATGGCCCTTGATTGTAAATGCTATATTTTGCCTCATTAAGACGATAGGGCCTTCATTTTTCATCCGATCTTTACCAAGACCAGATTGTTAATATCAATGAAAACTCGGACAAGTTCGAAAAACCCAGCCAAATCAGACCAGTAACAGCGGAGTTATGGCCCTTGATTCCGTTAAAAATACTATATATTGCCTCATTAGGGCCTTCATTTTTCATCCGATCTTTACCAAACTTTTTTTATTAACGCTGTGTTCGATTTGACGAAACCTAGCAAGAGGCATTGCTATAATTATTGCATTTTTTAGCTCTACTGGCCAAAGGCCAGGAGGGCTTAAGCGATCACTTTTCGTCCGTCGTCAGTCTGTCCGTCTGTTGGCAATTTTATAAAATCGACATCTCCTCCGAAACCGCTTGAAGGATTTTGATGAAACTTCATCACAATGTTACTTGCGAGGGACCATCTCAGATTTGTGTTTTTGTTTTTCGCGGCCGCCAGTCATCCAAGATGGCCGCCATGGCTAAAACTAGGTCAAATTTAAGGAAATTTCAAACGACATCTCCTCCGAAACTGCTTATTCCATTCTACTGAAATATCATATACATGTTCCTTGGGTTGGCCTCTATCAAGTTTTTTTTGTTTGTTATCGTCGAATAATCAAAATGGCCGCTACGGCGACCCAAAATTTACATAAGAGTTATATAGGAAAACGTTAAAAATGACATCTTCTCTGAAACCGCTTGAAGGATTTTGATAAAACTTCATCACAATGATATTTGGGATAGTCCCTCTCAGATTTGTGTTTTTTGCGGCCGCCAGTCATCCAAGATGGCCACCATGGCTAAAACTAGGTCAAATTTAAGGAAATTTCAAACTACATCTCCGAAACCACTTAATCCATTCCAGTGAAATATCATATACATGTTCTTTGGGTTGGCCTCTATCAAATTTGTGTTTTTCGTTATCATCGAATAATCAAAATGGTTGCCATGGTGACCCAAGGTTTACATAGTTATATAGGAAAAGGTTATATATGAAATCTTCTCTGAAACCTTTTGAAGGATTTTGTTGAAACTTTATCACAATGGTTGGCATCTATTAAGTTGGTGTTTTTTGTTTTCTTGCAATAGTCAAAATGGCCGCCGTGGCGACCCAAAGTTTATATAGGAAAAGGCTAAATATGACATCTTTACACAGTAGAGCGTCTACAGGCCCTCTTGGGCCTCTTGTTTTTCCAGTTTGTTGATTTTTGGTGGAGTTATGGCCCCTTGACAATTTTAGGCCAGGCGAGCTTATGCGATCACTTTTCGTTAGTCGTCAGTCTGTCCGTCCGTCCGTCTGAGTTTACAGGAGCGCCTTGTGTGTCTTTTTAGCTCTACTGACCAACGGCCAGCAAAGCTTATGGGATGGTGTGTTGTCTGTCGTCCGTCGTCTCTCTGTCTGTCTGTCGTCCGTTAACTTTTCTTCAAACGACTTCTCGTCAGAAACCGCTTGGCTAATTTTGACCAAACTTCAAATGGATGATCCTTAGACGTATGCTTTTTAGATTTGTTAAAATAAATTCATCGCGACATCCAAGATGGCCGCCATTACCATATATGGTCGAAACCTTAAAAAATCTTCTTCTCAAGAACCGCTTCCAACAGATTTCAACAGTTCAAGTTCGTTCAAATGAAGTCCCCGGGGTCAAAAATGGCTGTGCCCCGGGGGTCCAAAGTTTGTATATTGAGATTGTGCATGTTTTTCATATAGTCATATAGGAAAAAAAAAAATCTTCTCTGAAACCACAAGGCACAGAGCTCTCATGTATTACATGTAGCATCAGCTTATGGTCCTCTATTAAGTTTGTTCAAATGGTAACCCTGGGTCAAATTTGTCCCCGCCCCGGGGGTCACAGTTTTACATAGACTTATAAAGGATTTTTTTTTAAAAAATCTTCTTCTCGGAAACTACAAGAGCCAGAGGTTTGATATTTTGCATTTACTATAAGCTTTTGGTCCTTTACCAAGTTTTTTCAAATGGTGACCCTCGGGTCACATTTGGCCCCGCCCCAAGGGTCACATGTTTTACATAGACATGTATAGGGAAAAACTTTAAAAAAATTCTTCTCTGAAACTGCAAGAGCCAGAGGTTTAATATTTTGCATTTGCTATAAGCTTATGGTCCTCTACCAAGTTTGTTCAAATGGTGACCCAGGGGTCACATTTGGCCCCACCCCGGGGTCACAGTTTCACATAGGCTTGTATAGGGAATAACTGAAAAATCTTCTTCTCTGGAACCACATGGCACAGAGCTCTCATGTATTACATGTAGCATCAGCTTATGGTCCTCTACTAAGTTTGTTCAAATGGTGACCCTGGGGTCAAATTTGTCCCCGCCCCGGTGTTGCCACAGTTTTACATAGACTTATATAGGATTTTTTAAAAAATCTTCTTCTCGGAAACTGCAAGAGCCAGAGGTTTGATATTTTGCATTTACTATAAGCTTATGGTTCTCTACCAATTCTGTTCAAATGGTGACCATGGGGTCACATTTGGCCCCGCCCCGGGGGACACAGTTTTTCATAGGCTTGTATAGGGAAAAACTGAAAAAAATCTTCTTCTCTGGAACTGCAAGAGCCAGAGGTTTAATATTTTGCATTTGCTATAAGCTTATGGTCCTTTACCAAGTTTGTTCAAATGGTGACCCTGGTGTCAAATTTGGCCACGCCCCGGGGGTCACAGTTTTACACAGACATATATATAGGAAGAAAAAAAATCTTCTCTGAAACTGCAAGAGCCAGAGGTTTGATATTTTGCATTTACTATAAGCCTATGGTCCTTTACCAAGTTTGTTCAAATGGTGACCCTGGGGTCACATTTGGCCCTGCCCCAAGGGTCACATGTTTTACATAGACATGTATAGGGAAATATTTAAAAAATCTTCTTCTCTGAAACCACAAGGCACACATCTCTCATATGTTACATGTAGTTTTGTATTTGATCGTTACCAAACTTTGTCAGTGTCTTTATATTAATGTTGTTAATTAACAGAGGGCACATTTCTTGAACAATCTTAACCAAACTTGCACAGATTGTATATGACCATAAGATTTCGAAAAAGTTCGATAATGGGCCATTACTCAGGTGATCGATATAGGGCCATCTTGGCCCTCTTGTTTTAAAAATCTTCTACTCGGAAACTTTAACAGCCAGAGGTTTGATATTTTGCATTTACTATAAGCTTATGGTCCTTTACCAAGTTTGTTCAAATGGTGACCCTCGGGTCACATTTGGCCCCGCCCCAAGGGTCACATGTTTTTCATAGACATGTATAGGGAAAAACTTAAAAAATCTTCTTCTCTGAAACTGCAGGAGCCAGAGGTTTAATATTTTGCATTTGCTATACGCTTGTGGTCCTCTACGAAGTTTGTTCAAATGGTGACCCAGGGTTCACATTTGGCCCCATGTTCCTTGGGTTGGCCTCTATCAAGTTTGTGTTTTTCGTTATCGTCAAATAATCAAAATGGCCACCACGGCGACCCAAAGTTTACATAGAGTTATATAGGAAAAGGTTGAAAATGACATTTTCTCTGAAACCGCTTGAAGGATTTTGATGAAACTTAATCACCATGATATTTGGGATAGTCCCTCTCAGATTTATGTTTTTGGCAGCCACCAGCCATCCAAGATGGCCGCAATGTCTAAAACTAGGTCAAATTTAAGGAAATTTCAAACGACATGTCCTCCGAAAACACTTATTCCATTCTTGTGAAATAGCATATACACGTCCCTTGGGTTGGCCTGGATCGAATTTGTGTTTTTCGTTTTCATCAAATAATCAAAATGGTCGCCATAGTGACCCAAGGTTTACATAGGTATATAGGAAAAGGTTAAATATGAAATATTTTCTGAAACCTTTTGAAGGATTTTGTTGAAACTGTTTCACAATGGTTGGCGTCTATTAAGTTTGCGGTTTTTGTTTTCTTGCAATAATCAAAATGGCCGCCGTGGCGACCCAAAGTTTATATAGGAAAAGGCTAAATATGACATCTTTACACAGTAGAGCATCTACTGGCCCTCTTGGACCTCTTGTTTTTGCAATGTTTTAAAAGAAGTACTGATGGGAATTTTATGTCGACAACCCTTGATATAAGAGCCGTTTTAGCCAGTAGAGCGTGCACAGGCCCTCTTGGGCCTCTTGTTATGAAATCTCATTCATATAAGAAAGTGGGACAAATTAAAAAATACCCATGCCAGAAAGACACACCAGATGTATTGCCCATGATTACCAGGTGAGCGATCTAAGACCATCTTGGTCCTCTTGTTAAATTATCTGTACAGTGTGCCAGTCCTTCTTCACCACTCTGTATGTTCTTAAATACACAGTACAGTTTCCCAGGCCTTTTTTGACTACAATATACATTATATACTACTATATACATTGTTAAATACATTGTACAATGTGCCAGTCCTTCTTTACCACTCTATATGTTCTTAAATACAATGTACAATGTGCCAGTCCTTCTTTACCACTCTATATGTTCTTAAATACATTGTACAATGTGCCAGTCCTTCTTTACCACTCTATATGTTCTTAAATACAATGTACAATGTGCCAGTCCCTCTTTACCACTCTATATGTTCTTAAATACATTGTACAATGTGCCAGTCCTTCTTTACCACTCTATATGTTCTTAAATACAATGTACAATGTGCCAGTCCTTCTTTACCACTCTATATGTTCTTAAATACATTGTACAATGTGCCAGTCCTTCTTTACCACTCTATATGTTCTTAAATACAATGTACAATGTGCCAGTCCTTCTTTACCACTCTATATGTTCTTAAATACAATGTACAATGTGCCAGTCCTTCTTTACCACTCTATATGTTCTTAAATACATTGTACAATGTAACAGTCCTTCTTCATGAATCTGTATGTTTTTAGATACAATGTCCAGTTTTTGACTACTATATACATTCTTAAATACACTGTACAGAGGGCCACCTCTACTTTACCACTCTATATATATTTAAATACACTATACAGTTGTACTACTATATACATTGTTAAATACAACGTACAATGTGCCAGTCCTTCTTAACCACTCTATATGCTCTTCAATACATTGGACAATGTGCCAGTCAGTCTTCATGACTCTGTATCTTTGTAGATACAATGTGCAGTGTGCCAGTCAGTCTTCACCACTTAATATCTTCTTAAATACATTGTAAATTACGACAGTTCTTCTTCACCACTCTATACATCCTTAAATACACCACTAAAGTGTGCCAGTCCTTCATCTTTCTGTACATTCCTAAATACATGGTACAGTGTGCCAGTTCTTCACCACTCTGTATATAATTAAAAACATTGTACAGTGTTCCAGTCCTTCTTCACCACTCTATATGTTCTTAAATACATTGTACAGTGTGCCAGTTCTTCACCACTCTATATATAATTAAATACATTGTACAGTGTGCCAGTTCTTCACCACTCTATATATAATTAAAAACATTGTACAGAGTGCCAGTCCTTCTTCACCACTATATATAATTAAAAATTGTACAGTGTGCCAGTCCTTCAACACTCTGTACAATCTTTAAATACATTTTGCAGTGTGCCAGTCGTCCGTACGTCACGTTTTTACACTCTAGTTGTTTATTAAGTCCATTTCTCAGATACCAAAAGCCATACAGTTTTCAAACTTCATATACACTTACATTTATATGGCAGCAATATCTTCCTATCCAAATCAGGTCAATATAAATAACATTGATCTACTTTTTAAACTTTGTTAATTTACATCAAAGTTTTTCATTCAAGTTTTTTACATCAAAGTTTTTTCTCCAACAACAGACGCCTTAGAGCTTTCAAACTTTACAAATGTTGATAACTACATGACAGCGATATGTTCCAATGAAAAGTGGGTCAATATGAATTACCTTCACCTACCTTTGGCACTTTCTTAAATTACATTGAAGTTTTACATTTAAGTTTTTTTATTAACTAAGTTTCTCAGATACCAAAAGCCATACAGATTCCAAACTCTTAAACACTCTAAGCACTTTCATTTCTTTCAAGAGAACGGAAGAGTGAGTTTTGGTGGAATGGCAGAGCGAGATGTGCTGTGAATCGCAGAGTGAGATGTGATGAGGATGGCAGTGTGATGTAATGGGAATGGCAGAGTGTGATGGGATGGGAATGGCAGAGTGTGATGGGATGGGAATGGCAGAGTGGGATGGTATGGGAGTGGCAGAGTGTGATTTGATGGGTGTGGCAGTGTAATGTGATGGGTGTGGCAGAGTGTGATGTGATGGGAATGGCAGTGTGATGTGATGTGTGTGGCAGAGTGTGATGTGAACGGTGTGGCAGAGTGTGATGTCATTGGTGTGGCAGAGTGTGAGGTGATGGGTGTGGCAGAGTGTGATGTGATTGGTGTGGCAGAGTGTGATGTGATGGGTGTGGCAGAGTGTGATGGGAGTGGCAGAGTGTGATGTGATGGGTGTGGCAGAGTGTGATGTCATTGGTGTGGCAGAGTGTGATGCGATGGGTGTGGCAGAGTGTGATGCGATGGGAAGGGCAGAGTGTGATTTGATTGGTGTGGCAGAGTCGGATGTGATGGGTGTGGCAGAGTGTAATGGGATGGGAGTGGCAGAGTGTGATGGGATAGGTGTGGCAGAGTGTGATGGGATGGGTGTGGCAGAGTGTGATGGGATGGGTATGGCAGAGTGTGATGTGATGGTATGGAAGAGTGTGATGTGATGGTGTGGCAGAGTGTGATGTGATGGGTGTGGCAGAGTGTGATGTGATGGGTGTGGCAGAGTGTGATGTGATGGGTGTGGCAGAATTTGATGTGATGGGAGTGGCAGAGTGTCAGGGTTTCCCCCAGGATCATAAGGCATGTCGCATGCAACATGCCTTCCTGGAAAAAAAAGGAAAAACAACATGCCTTCATCAGAGCAACATGCCTTAAGATTTTCTTAATTTTCATGAATTACAGATTTAAAAGAAGAAAAATAGAATTTCTATGGTGATTCTTGTTCCTTTTGCACCAAAATCATAGAAGTATGTTATTTTGCCATTTTGCGATTAATAGGCACTATTTTTTTCAAGCCCAGTTTGGTAAATGTAATGTCAGAACAACATGCCTTCACAATTTTCTGGGGGAAACCCTGGAGTGTGATGTGATGGGAGTGGCAGAGTGTGATGTTATGAGTGTGGCTGAGTGTGATGTGATGGGTGTGGCAGAGTGTGATGTAATTGGTGTGGCAGTGTGTGATGTGATGGGAGTGGCAGAGTGTGATGTGATGGGAGTGGCAGAGTGTGATGTGATGGGAGTGGCAGAGTGTGATGGGATAGGTGTGACAGAGTGTGATGGGATGGGTGTGGCAGAGTGTGATGGGATGGGTGTGGCAGTGTGTGATGGGATGGGTGTGGCAGAGTGTGATGGGATGGGTGTGGCAGAGTGTGATGGGGTGGGTGTGGCAGAGTGTGATGGGATGGGTGTGGCAGAGTGTGATGGGATGGGTGTGGCAGAGTGTGATGGGATGGGTGTGGCAGAGTGTGATGGGATGAGTGTGGCAGTGTGCAAGGGGATGGGTGTGGCAGAGTGTGATGGGATGGGTGTGGCAGAGTGTGATGGGATGGGTGTGGCAGTGTGTGATGGGATGGGAGTGGCAGTGTGTGATGGGATGGGAATAGCATAGTTTGGTGTGATGGGAATGGCAGTATGTGATGTGATGAGAATGGCAGAGTGTGATGTGATGGGAATGTCAGTGTGTAATGTGATGAAGATGGTAGAGTGGGATGTGATGGGAATGGCAGTATGTGATGTGATGGGAATGGCAGAGTGTGATGTGATGGGAATGGCAGAGTGTGATGTGATGGGAATGGGAGTGTGTGATGTGATGGGAATGGCAAGGTGTGATGTGATGGGAATGGCAGAGTGTGATGTGATGGGAATGGGTGTGTGTGATGCTGTGGTGAGTGTGGCAGAGCATGCTGTGGTGAGGATGTTTGAGCATAGTATGGTATGACAGATTGTGGTATTATGAGTATGATATTGTGTAAACTGATGAGTATGTTAGACTATGGTATAGCCTGTTTGATAGAGACTGGCATGTTGAGTATAGTAAAGCGCTTTGCTGTACTCATCATGCCTTGCTCTATCATACTGATCATGCCATGCTCTCCATAAGGTAGTGCATGATATAATGGTTATGGTAGAGCGCTATGCCATGATCATCCTATCTTGCTCTACCAAACTCATCAGACTACACACCGTCATTCTCATCATAGTACACTGGTTCTAATCATACTACACTCTATCATTCTCATCATATCACACCATGTCATTCTCATCACATCACACTCTGCCATTCCCATCACATCAAACTCTTCCATTCCCATCACACACGCTGCCATTCTCACACATCACACTTTTCCATTCCCATCACATTACACTCTGCCATTCACATCACACCACATTCTGCCATTCCCATCACACCCCACTCTGCCATTCCCTTCACATCACACACTGCCATTCCCATCACATCACACTCTACCATCTTCATCACATTACACTCTGCCATTCACATCACACCACATTCTGCCATTCCCATCACACCCCACTCTGCCATTCCCTTCACATCACACACTGCCATTCCCATCACATCACACTCTACCATCTTCATCACATCACACTATGCCACACTCATCACATCACACTCTGCCCTTCCTATCACATCACACTCTGCCATTCACACACATCACACTCCGCCATTCCCATCGCATCACACTTCACCATTCCCATCGCATCACATTCTGACATTCCCATCACATAACACTCTGCCATTCACATCACACCACATTCTGCCATTCCCATCACACCCCACTCTGCCTTTCCCTTCACATCACACACTGCCATTCCCATCACATCACACTCTACCATCTTCATCGCATTACACTCTGCCATTCACATCACACCACACTCTGCCATTCCCATCACACCCCACTGTGCCATTCCCTTCACATCACACACTGCCATTCCCATCACATCACACTCTACCATCTTCATCACATTACACTCTGACATTCCCATCACACCACACTCTGACATTTCCATCACATCACACTCTGCCATTCCCGTTGCATCACACTCGGCCATTCCCATCACATCACACTCTGCCACACTCATCACATCACACTCTGCCCTTCCCATCACATCACACTCTGCCATTCACACACATCACACTCCGCCATTCCCATCGCATCACACTTCCCCATTCCCATCGCATCAAACTCTGACATTCCCATCGCAACACTCTCTGCCATTCCCATCACATCACACTCTGCCATTCACATCACACCACACTCTTCCATTCCCATCACACCCCACTCTGCCATTCCCTTCACATCACATACTGCCATTCCCATCACATCACACTCTGCCATTCCCATCACATCACACTCTGCCATTCCCATCACATCACACTCTGCCATTCCCATCACATCACACTCTGCCATTCCCTTCACATCACACTCTGCCATTCCCGTTGCATCACACTCTGTCATTCCCGTCACACCGCACTCGGCCATTCCCATCATATCACACTCTGCCACACCCATCACATCACACTCTGCCACTCCCATCACATCACACTCTGCCCTTCCCATCACATCACACTCTGCCATTCACACACATCACACTCCGCCATTCCCATCGCATCACAAATCGCCATTCCCATCGCATCACACTCTGTCATTCCCATTGCAACACACTCTGCCATTACCTTCACATCAATATCTGACATTCCCATCACATCACACACTGCCATTCCCATCACATCCCACTCTGCCATTCCCATCACATCACACTATTCCATTCCCATCACACCACACTCTGCTATTCCCTTCACATCACAGTCTGCAATTCCCATCACACTCTGCCATCCACATCCAATCACACTCTGCCATTCCAATCACATCACACTCTGCCATTTCCATCACATCACACTCTGCCATTCCCATCACATCACACTCTGCCATTCCCATCACATCACGCTCTGTCATTTCCATCACATCACACTCTGCCATTCCCATCACATCACACTCTACCATTCCCATCACATCACGCTATGCCATTTCCATCAAATCACGCTCTGCCATTCCCATCACATCACACTCTGCCATTCCCATCACATCACGCTATGCCATTCCCATCACATCACGCTCTGTCATTCCCATAACATCACACTGCCATTCCCACCACAACACACGCTGCCATTCTTATCCCATCACACTCTGCCATTCCCATCACATCACACTCTGCTGTTCCCATCACATCACACATTGTCACGAACATTACATCTGATAACCTTCACCCCACATCGTCCTATCCCCAACAATGCCATTACAAATTAACATCCTTAATGATTGCCAATAGTACATTTCATAACCATCACCCCTACTTCGTTCAAGATAACCAAACATGCATTTCATCAAAGAATGTCAAAAGTACATTTAATAACCATCACCTTATGTCGTCCAAGATGGCCATCAGTACATTTAATAGCCATCTCCCCACGTAATCAAAGATTGCCAACTGTACATTTAATAGCCATCACCGGATGTTGTACAAGATCAACCACGGTACATTGAATGACCATAGCCGTATGTCCTCCAAGATTGCACCTTTAATTACTATCACCCTATGTCATCCAAGATTGCCAACTGTACATTTATAAATGTCACCCTATGTAATCTAAGATTGCCAACTGTACATTTAATAACTCGCCCTATGTCATCCAAGATCGCCAACTGTACCTTTAATAACTCGCCCTATGTCATCCGAGATCGCCAACTGTACCTTTAATATCTATCACCCTAAGATCGCCAACTGCACATATAGATCGCCAACTGTACCTTTAATAACTGGCACCCTATGTCATCCAAGATCGCCAACTGTACCTTTAATAACTCGCCCTATGTCATCCAAGATCGCCAACTGTACCTTTAATATCTATCACCCTAAGATCGCAAACTGCACATATAGATCGCCAACTGTACATTTAATAACCACCACCGCAC
Source organism: Cyrtodaria siliqua (assembly GCA_037043455.1). Lineage (NCBI taxonomy): Eukaryota > Metazoa > Mollusca > Bivalvia > Adapedonta > Hiatellidae > Cyrtodaria > Cyrtodaria siliqua. The sequence continues at coordinate 121,876 of JAWPHD010007311.1, forward strand.
GTCCTCTCAAGGTTGCAGCAGTACCTTTAATAAATAACACTCCACATCATACAAAATAACACCCCACATCATATACAATTAGTGGACTTTTAATGACCATCACCCCACATCATCCAAAAATGACAACAGTATATTTATCAGCCCACTTGGTCCAGGGTTGCCAATTGAACATTTAATAACCATTGAACGTTTGTCAAAACTCTGTGAAGGTGTTCAGGTCATATAATAATGTATATGTGCCGATTAAAAGCATAATCACGGCTTATTAAAAAAAAAGTGTGATAGAATATGTCCAAAATGAATTTTGAGTTGGTAACTTAATTTGACGCTCCAGTTTTGGGGTTTGATAGCAGTTTGTCCCATCTGGTTAAAGCTGTTTATATTGTGTCTATAGAGTTTGGATTCTCAAAATATGCAAGTCATACATATATATACCTCATCGTCAGTAAGTTTAGAAACAGTGTACATATGTTGTAAAATTTGGCTGTTGATGGCTGGATAGCTACTTAAATAACCATTGCCCTATGTCATACAATATGGCAAACAGTACATTAATAACCCTCACTTCACATTTTACGAGAACGCCAACAGTACCTGAGTAACTATCGCCCTATGTCATTCAGTATGGCCAACGTTACATTTAATATCCATCACCCCACATCCTCAATGATTGCTGGCTGTACCTTTAATGACCATCACCCCACATCATCTAAAATTGCCAACAGTACCTTTAATTACCAACATCGCAGGTCATCCAAAATGGACAACATTACCTTTAATTACCACCATCCCAGGTCCTCCAAAATGGACAACATTACCTTTAATTACCATCACCCCACAACCTCCAAGACATCTAATATCCATCACCCCACATCCTCAAAGATTGCTGGCTGTACCATTAATGACCATCACTCCACATCATCTAAAATTGCCAACATTACCTTTAATTACCACCATCCCAGGTCCTCCAAAACAGACAACAGTACCTTTAATTACAACCATCCCAGGTCCTCTAAAACGGACAACAGTACCTTTAATTACCACCATTCCAGGTCATCCAAAATGGACAACATTACCTTTAATTACCACCATCCCAGGTCTTCCAAAATGGACAACATTACCTTTAATTACCACCATAATTACCACCATCCCAGGTCCTCCAAAATGGACAACATTACCTTTAATTACCACCATCCCAGGTCCTCCAAAATGGACAACATTACGTTTAATTACCGTCACCCGACATCCTCCAAAATGGACAACATTACCTTTAATTATCACCATCCCAGGTCCTCCAAAATGGCCAACATTACCTTTAATTACCACCATCCTAGGTCCTCCAAAATGGACAACATTACATTTAATTATCACCATCCCAGGTCCTCCAAAATGGACAACATTACGTTTAATTACCACCATCCCAGGTCCTCCAAAATGGACAACATTACGTTTAATTACCGTCACCCGACATCCTCCAAAATGGACAACATTACCTTTAATTACCACCATCCCAGGTCCTCCAAAATGGACAACGTTACCTTTAATAACCACCATCCCACTTCCTCCAAAATGGACAACATTACCTTTAATTACCATCATCCCACTTCCTCCAAAATGGACAACAGTACCTTTAATAATCATCATCATACATCATCCAAGATCGATAACTGAACCTTTAATAACCACCACCCTACGTTTTCTCAAGAATTCAACAGTACCTTTAATAAACATCACTCTACGACATATAGAATTGCCAACTGTGAATTTAATGACCATCACCCCACGTCGTCCAATATTGCGAACTGTAAATTTAATGATCATCACCACACCTCATCCAAGATCGCCAACTGCACTCTCAGTAATGATCACCAAATGTCATTCAAGATCACCAAAAGTACCTTTAAAAGCCATCACACTGAAATGACAATCACTGAAAATTGCCAACAGCACGTTTAATGATAATAATAATTTGTCCATGGCCGCCAAGGGAATCTTTAATAACCATCCCTCCATGTCATCCAAGATTGCCAACAGTACATTTGTTAAACAATTACCACAATACCTCTAATAATCGTTACCCAACATTGTCCAAAATTGCCAACAATACCTTCAGTAACCATTACCCAACATTGTCCGAGATTGACAACTGTACGTTGAATAACATTAACCCACGTCATCCAAAATTGCTAACGGTACGTTTAAAGGGAAAGTGACACAGCCAAACCATCTGTATTATATTGGAAGTTTTGAAAAACTTGTACGTTTAATAACCATTACCCAACATTATCCGAGATTGCCAATAGCCCATTTAATAACCATAACCACATGTTCTCCAAGATTACCAAGTACACGTTTCCCAAGATTGGCAACAGAACTTGTCATAAACATTTCCCTGCGAACCATAAATTTAATGACCATCTAATAACAACAACCAAACATTCTCCAAGATTGCAAATGGTACGTTTAATAGCCATGCCCCAATGATGTTCCAAATCACCATCTATACCTTTAATAACCATCAGCCCACATCCTCCAAGATCACTTCTACTAACCTACACCCAAATCCTGCATGATTCCTCTATGGTAAATTTAATAGCCATCCAGCAATGATGTCCACTATCACCATCTATACCTTTAATAACCATCAGCCCACATCCTCCAGAATTGCCAACTGCAGGGTAGGTATTTTATATGGAAAGGAAGCTTGGGAGTGCAGTTGGGGTCGCTGGGGTAAAGCTCACTGTTACTTAAATAGTTTCCTCTCAATAACCTAAGTAAGGAATGAGATATTAAAATGAAACTTGCTGTGGATGTAGCAGATACCAAAAAGAAGTTTGGGGTTGCTGGGGTCAACATCAAGGTCATTGTTACTAAAAATAGAAAAACATTTTCTGCTCAATAACTTTTAGGTTGGAGTGATATATTGAAACAAACCTTGCATCTTATATGTAAAGGAAGCTTAGGATTGTATTTGGGGTCAATGAGGTCAAGTTCAAGGTCACTGCTACTAAAAATAGACAAATGTTTTCTGCTCTGAAAACCCGGTTTTCGTGGAATTTCCACGTTTCTTTTTAAATAGTATCCCAGTCCTTCTTCACTGCTCTACATGTTCTTAAACACACTGTAGAGTGTACCACTCTGTACATTTTTAGCTCACCTGAGACGAAGGCTCACAGGTGAGCTATTTGGATCACTCTTTGTCCGTCCGTCGTCGTAGTCGTCCGTCCTCGTCGTTAACTTTTACCTCGTAAGACGATAGGGCCTTAGTTTTCATTCGATCTTTACCAAACTTTATGAGATTGTCAATATCAATGAAAGATCACACAAGTTCGAAAACTAGTCATATCAGACCAGTAACAGCAGAGTTATGGCCCTTGATTTAGTTAAAAATGCAATATTTGGCCTCGTTAAGTCTATAGGGCCTTCAGTTTTCATCCAATCTTTACCAAACTTTTTTTTAACGCCGTGTTCGATTTGACGAAACCTAGCAAGTAGCATTGCTATGATTATTGCATTTTTTAGCTCTACTGGCCAAAGGCCAGGAGGGCTTATGCGATCACTTTTCGTCCGTCGTCCGTCTGTCCGTGTGTTAGCAATTTTATAAAATCGACATCTCCTCTGAAACCGCTTGAAGGATTTTGATGAAACTTCATCACAATGTTACTTGCGAGGGACCCTCTCAGATCTGTGTTTTTGTTTTTTGCGGCCGCCAGTCATCCAAGATGGCCGCCATGGCTAAAACTAGGTCAAATTTAAGGAAATTTCAAACTACATCTCCGAAACAACTTAATCCATTCCAGTGAAATATCATATACATGTTCCTTGGGTTGGCCTCTATCAAATTTGTGTTTTTCGTTATCATCGAATAATCAAAATGATTGCCATGGTGACCCAAGGTTTACATAGTTATATAGGAAAAGGTTAAATATGAAATCTTCTCTGAAACCTTTTGAAGGATTTTGTTGAAACTTTATCACAATGGTTGGCATCTATTAAGTTGGTGTTTTTTGTTTTCTTGCAATAATCAAAATGGCCACCGTGGCGACCCAAAGTTTATATAGGAAAAGGCTAAATATGACATCTTTACACAGTAGAGCATCTACAGGCCCTCTTGGGCCTCTTGTTATGAAATCTCATTCATATAAGAAAGTGGGACAAATTAAAAAATACCCATGCCAGAAAGACACACCAGATGTATTGCCCATGATTACTAGTTGAGCGATCTAGGACCATCTTGGTCCTCTTGTTAAATAATCTGTACAGTGTGCCAGTCCTTCTTCACCACTCTATATGTTCTTAAATACATTGTACAATGTAACTGTCCTTCTTCTTGAATCTGTATGTTTTTAGATACAATGTCCAGTTTTTGACTACTATATACATTCTTAAATACACTGTACAGTGTGCCATCTCTTCTTTACCACTCTATATATATTTAAATATACTATACAGTTGTACTACTATATACATTGTTAAATACAACGTACAATGTGCCAGTCCTTCTTTACCACTCTATATGCTCTTCAATACATTGGACAATGTGCCAGTCAGTCTTCATGACTCTGTATCTTTTTAGATACAATGTGCAGTGTGCCAGTCCATCTTCACCACTGAATATCTTCTTAAATACATTGTAAATTACGACAGTTCTTCTTCACCACTCTATACATCCTTAAATACACCACTAAAGTGTGCCAGTCCTTCATCTTTCTATACATTCCTAAATACATTGTACAGTGTGCCAGTTCTTCACCACTCTGTATATAATTAAAAACATTGTACAGTGTTCCAGTCCTTCTTCACCACTCTATATGTTCCTAAAAACATTGTACAGTGTGCCAGTTCTTCACCACTCTATATATAATTAAATACATTGTACAGTGTGCCAGTTCTTCACCACTCTATATATAATTAAAAACATTGTACAGAGTGCCAGTCCTTCTTCACCACTATATATAATTAAAAATTGTACAGTGTGCCAGTCCTTCAACACTCTGTACAATCTTTAAATACATTTTGCAGTGTGCCAGTTGTCCGTACGTCACGTTTTTACACTCGAGTTGTTTATGAAGTCCATTTCTCAGATACAAAAAGCCATACAGTTTTCAAACTTCATATACACTTACATCTATATGGCACCAAGATGTTACTATCCAAATCAGGTCAATATAAATGACCTTGATCTACTTTTTAAACTTTGTTAATTTACATCAAAGTTTTTCATTCAAGTTTTTTACATCAAAGTTTTTTCTCCAACAACAGACGCCTTAGAGCTTTCAAACTTTACAAATGTTGATAACTACATGACAGCGATATGTTCCAATGAAAAGTGGGTCAATATGAATTACCTTCACCTACCTTTGGCACTTTCTTAAATTACATTGAAGTTTTACATTTACGTTTTTTTTATTAACTAAGTTTCTCAGATACCAAAAGCTATACAGATTCCAAACTCTTAAACACTCTAAGCACTTTCATTTCTTTCAAGACAATGGAAGAGTGAGTTTTGGTGAGAATGGCAGAGCGAGATGTGCTGTGAATCGCAGAGTGAGATGTGATGAGGATGGCAATGTGATGTAATGGGAATGGCAGAGTGTGATGGGATGGGAATGGCAGAGTGTGATGGGATGGGAATGGCAAAGTGTGATGGGATGGGGTTGGCAGATTGTTATTTGATGGGTGTGGCAGAGTGTGATGTGATGGGTGTGGCAGAATGTGTTGTGATGGTGTGGCAGAGTGTGATGTGATGGGTGTGGCAGAGTGTGATGTGATGGGTGTGGCAGAGTGTGATGTTATATGTTATAGGTGTGGCAGAGTGTGATGTGATGGGTGTGGCAGAATGTGATGTGATGGGTGTGGCAGAATGTGATGTGATGGGAGTGGCAGAGTGTGATGTAATGAGTGTGGCTGAGTGTGATGTGATGGGTGTGGCAGAGTGTGATGTAATTGGTGTGGCAGTGTGTGATGTGATGGGAGTGGCAGAGTGTGATGTGATGGGAGTGGCAGAGTGTGATGGGATGGGTGTGGCAGAGTGTGATGGGATGGGTGTGGCAGAGTGTGATGGGATGGGTGTGGCAGAGTGTGATGGGATGGGTGTGGCAGAGTGTGATGGGATGGGTGTGGCAGAGTGTGATGGGATGGGTGTGGCAGAGTGGGATGGGATGGGTGTGGCAGAGTGGGATGGGATGGGTGTGGCAGAGTGGGATGGGATGGGTGTGGCAGAGTGGGATGGGATGGGTGTGGCAGAGTGGGATGGGATGGGTGTGGCAGAGTGGGATGGGATGGGTGTGGCAGAGTGGGATGGGATGGGTGTGGCAGAGTGTGATGGGATGAGTGTGGCAGAGTGTGATGGGATGGGTGTGGCAGAGTGTGATGGGATGGGAGTGGCAGTGTGTGATGGGATGGGAATGTCAGAGTGTAATGTGATGGGAATGGCAGTGTGGGATGTGATGGGAATGGCAGTGTGTGATGTGAAGGGAATGTCAGATTGGGGTGTGATGGGAATGACAGATTGTGGTATTATGAGTATGATATTGTGTAAACTGATGAGTATGTTAGACTATGGTATAGCCTGTATGATAGAGACTGGCATGTTGAGTATAGGAAAGCGCTTTGCTGTACTCATCATGCCTTGCTCTATCATACTGATCATGCCATGCTTTCCATAAGGTAGTGCATGCTATAATGGTTATGGTAGAGCGCTATGCCATGATCATCCTATCTTGCTCTACCAAACTCATCAGACTACACACCGTCATTCTCATCATAGTACACTGGTTCTAATCATACTACACGCTATCATTCTCATCATATCTCACACTCTGCCATTCCCATCACATCAAACTCTTCCATTCCCATCACACACGCTGCCATTCCCATCACATCACACTCGGCCATTCCCATCACATTACACTCTGCCATTCCCATCACACCCCACTCTGCCATTCCCTTCACATCACTATCTGACATTCCCATTACATCACACACTGCCATTACCATCACATCCCACTCTGCCATTCCCATCACATCACACTATTCCATTCCCATCACATCCCACTCTGCTATTCCCATCCCACCACACTCTGCCATTCACATCACACCACACTCTGCCATTCCCATCACACCACACTCTGCCATTCACATCACACCACACTCTGCCATTCCAATCACACCCCACTCTGCCATTTCCTTCACATCACACACTGCCATTCCCATTACATCACACTCTACCATCTTCATCACATCACACTCTGACATTCCCATCACATCACACTCTGCCATTCCCATCACATCACACTCTGCCATTCCCGTCGCATCACACTCTGTCATTCCCATCACACCATACTCGGCCATTGCCATCACATCACACTCTGCCACACCCATCACATCACAATCTGCCACACCCATCACATCACACTCTGTCATTCCCATCACATCACACTCTGCCATTCACATCACATCACACTCTGCCACACCCATCACATCACACTCTGCCACACTCATCACATCATGCTTTGCCATTCCCATCAAGTCACACTCTGCCATTTCCATCAAATCACGCTCTGTCATTCCCATAACATCACACTGCCATTCCCACCACAACACGCACTGCCATTTTCATCCCATCACACTCTGCCATTCTCATCCCATCACACTCTGCCATTCCCATCACAACACACTCTGCCATCCCTATCACATCACACTCTGCTGTTCCCATCACATCACACAATGTCACCAACATTACATCTGATAACCTTCACCCCACATCGTCCTATCCCCAACAATGCCATTACAAAATCCTCAATGATTGCCAATAGTACATTTCATAACCATCACCTTATGTCGTCCAAGATGGCCATCAGTACATTTAATAGCCATCACCCCACGTAATCCAAGATCGCCAACTGTACCTTTAATAACTGTCACCCTATGTCATCCAAGATCACCAACTGTACCTTTAATAACTATCACCCTATGTAATCCAAGATTGCCAACTGTACATTAAATAACTGTCACCCTATGTCATCCAACATCGCCCATTGTACCTTTAATAACTGTCACCCTATGTCATCCAAGATCACCAACTGTACCTTTAATAACAGTCACCCTATGTAATCCAAGATGACATACAGTACATTAATAATCCTCATTCTACATCCTCCAAGATCACAAACAGTACCTTTATTAACCATTCCTCAACATCGTACAAGATCGCCAACTGTACCTTTTATAACTGTCACCCTATGTCATCCAAGATCGCCAACTGTACGTTTAATAACTGTCGCCCTATGTCATCCAAGATCGCCAACTGTACGTTTAATAACTGTCACCCTATGTCGTCCAAGATCGCCAACTGTACGTTTAATAACTGTCACCCTATGTCATCCAAGATCGCCAACTGTACGTTTAATAACTGGCACCCTATGTCATCCAAGATCACCAACTGTACCTTTAATAGCCATCACCGGATGTTGTACAAGATCCACCACGGTACATTGAATGACCATAGCCGTATGTCCTCCAAGATTGTACCTTTAATAACTGTCACCCAATGTCATCTAAGATCACCAACTGTACCTTTAATAACTGTCAACGTATGTAATCCAAGATGACATACAGTAAATTAATAATCCTCATTCCACATCCTCCAAGATCACAAACAGTACCTTTATTAACCATTCCTCAACATTGTACCAGATCGCCAACTCGACATTTAATAACCACCACCGTACGTCCTCTCAAGGTTGCCAGCAGTACCTTTAATAAATAACACTCCACATCATACAAAATAACACATCACATCATACAAAATTAGTGGACTTTTATTAATGACCATCACCCCACATCATCTAAAAATGCCAACAGTATATTTATCAGCCCACTTGGTCCAAGGTTGCCAATTGAACATTTAATAACCA